>JASANG010000961.1:0-164672 GCA_030248215.1 Enoplolaimus lenunculus | reverse complement strand
ACCATTACTTAACTCTTTTGCGCATGAATATTTTCTATTTCATTAAAGATCCATTTTTAAGCTGTGATTTGACCCGAGAGCACTTTGTTGGGAGGAACTCGTTCGACTATAAGCGCTCAACTATAGACCCCAATGGGGGTCTCGTATTGTGAAAGTTTGAATTAGTTCCTAAAAATGTGGCAAGGACCATATCGGTTCGTTTATACTGCGGTCCAGTCCGGTCCGGTCCAAGTCCAATCCACGGTCAGATGGACCGGTTCGGTTCGACCGCAAGCATTAGACGATGGCGGTTTAGTTATCTGGTTTCCATAGTTGAAGATATTTTCTGACCAGTATATAGCGATTCTCTTCTTGGCAAGCTTAGGATCCCAGATCAAAGTAGTAAATGTGAAATTGTTCAGTAATTAAGCAATTAATAACAACGTTGGTCCACTTCCGTTCCAAACCCATAATCCGCAAATGCGAGATTGGTCCGGTCCATTCTGTACCGGTCCGGTCCGGCGTTTTTCGGCCAGGTCTGTGGACCACCGCCAGACCGTGGGCCGGATCACATTACTACGATTTAGTACTGCCCATACACTAGCGGATCCAAAGGGAGGGCGGGGGCGTACTTTAATGATAAGATGATAAGGTCCCTACCTTACAATTTTTGCGTTTCAAAACATTTGCCACCCCGCCGCCCCCCGTCAATAATTCCTGGATCCTGCACCACATACTTGACAATTTCGTTCGCCCATATTCGAAATCACATCCATAATCGTATCGGTTAGGCTATTTTGTGGATTCCATGCGCACTCGCTCCACTGAGACCATTTGCAATCCCCAGTGTAGCTGGTATTGCACTCCAGTGGTACCCATGTATCGAGAGGTAAATTTTGAAAAATCTTTTTATAGTTGATACCTTGAAAAAAATTGTCAAATTTTTTGCGCCATATAAACATCAGGGGCGAAACGTTTTCCTGTGGGACTGCAATTGGATAAATTGTTTTGGTCAGGTTTTTAGGCTTAGGTGTAAATTGATTCTAAACGCTTAGATTTAAGCGTTAAGCTTAGGATTAGGGCTTCGAATATCCTTATACTATTGTTACGATCCCGTTCTATATATTGGACAAATTTTTTGGTCAGGTTTAGGCTTAGGTGTAAATTGATTCTAAACGCTTAGGCTTGGGTTTTAAGCTTAGGCTCAGGGCTTCGAATATCCTTATACTATTGTTACGATTCCGTTCTATATGTTGGACAAATTTTCAAAGGACAGTTTTGACTTAGGCTTGCGCAATACTTGACGTCCGGTGCTGTCCGACGCTCTTCCGTCTCCAGCGCCGTCCGTCACCGTCCGTTATAATACGTTATTGTACTTGAGTTATTTGCGTACGATATCGCACGGTGACGGACGGCGCCGCACGGCAACGAACGGCGCCGGACAGGTGCCGGACTGTACCGTACGGCAACGGACGGCGCCGCACGGCAACGGACGGCGCCGCATGGGTGACGGATGGTGCCGGACGGTGCCGCAAGTTAACAAAAGTATATCGCAACACTTATTCTTGAGATTACGTTTTTCTTCTGATTCACTGAGTTGCGAAAGTTTCTAATCTTAAAGTATAAAAGAACGCAGTCTAACTTTGAGCTGTGCTGTCTACTCGGGCCCGTAGCCAAAAAGGGATCAGGCGGGCTCAGCCCCCCTGCTTAAATTTTGGCTCCCTCTGGAAAAATTCAACTTTGCTTGCAAGTCATTATAAACCCATGAATGCTCGTCTTGAAATATTTTTAGATTCCCCAAGCTAAGTGAACTGGCTACCGACCTGTGTCTACTGCAATTGCTGTTTACCTGAAGAAATAGGCACAATGAATGCAACGAGTGTAACAACAAGTGTTGATATCCAATGCATAATTACACCAAAATCTATACCAAGTGTACAATAATATTAACAAAACAAAATACACACTGCAAAAAATAGTGAGTCAAATTGACTCTCTCCAAAATAGGCTCTACGGAACTACACAAACTGAGCCAAATTCGACTCCGCCCGAGTCATATTCAACTCACTGAGTCGCATGTTTGAATCCGTCGGAGTCGAATTCGACTCTCAGTTTGTGTAGTCCGTAGAGCGTATTTTGGACAGAGGCAATTTGAGTCACCATTTTTTGCAGTGTACTATGATAATAAAGTGATTTTAGCGTATATCCTATAGGTGACACGTGGGAACATATACCTTTCAGGGTTGTAACCGGAGTTGAAAATACCAGAGCCGGAGGTGAAACGAAATTGAAAGTGCGCTTTTGTTTAACCCCTTTTCACATTGAGTTGCCTATAGGCAACTCGGCGCAGTGAAGATACGGTAAATAATATATATCGCACTGTGTTTAACAATTGCACACGTATACATAGTACTAAATCACCACAAGACGTGAGAGCCCCCTTGGGGTCGAGCGTCAAGCTCCTATATCTGAGTAGTGATGGTAAACGCCTCCCACTCCACTCGCTGTAGTTCGAATCCTAGCATAAAAGTATGTCTCAGGGGAAATAGAAAATATTCATGTGAGAAATGGTTAATTTAGCAAATATCTGTAAAGTGTTGTCAAAATTTTGGTTTTAAGTTTTCTTTTAGAAAATTAAATACCAAAAGTAACTCCGAAAAATTATACCAAAAAATGGCCCGTGTTACTTTAAGGGGCGTACAGGTTTCTGGTGGGCCTATAAAAGAGTCGGTTTAGAGTCTAGACTATATTTGTTTGCTTACGGTTAGGCTTAGGCTTAGGCTTAAGAATACATTTTCGCAACGCTTAGGCTTAGGAATACGCTTAATCTACTGTTACGCCCCTTAAAGAAACTTGGCCATAAAAGTTATATTGTAAAACGTAGTGAACGATACAATTTTTGTAAAACAATTTAAAAATTTCACAGGTGAAAATGCAGAAACTTTCGCCAGAAATTCTACCGAAGCCAGAGCCAGAGGCAGACTTCCGGTTGTGCCGTGGTGAAAATTGAAATTATTGACAGAACGGCCCATGTATAGAACAATTAGGGCCAGATATTTTTCAGAGGGGCTATAATAGAGTCAGTTTAAGCTTAAGACTAAATATTTCGCTTAGGCTTAACCCTTAGGGTTAGGCTTAGGCTTTGGAATATGCTTATACTACTGTTCCGCCCTGTTCAATACGTGGGTCGAAAGGACAATAAAAAGAAACACTGTTACACGCTGCGGTACGCCAAGACATAACTGCAATCTAAATCATACCCGGTTCATAGATCGCATCTTAGAAACAGTTGTGCAGTATTAACTCAAGGGGGTACCAGGGTGCAACCGGAGGTGAAAATACCGGAACCTAAGCCGGAGCTAGAGATGAACGAAACTTGCCGAAGCCGAAGATGAGGCGAAATTAGGCAGTAAAAATGACGATTAATTTAGTTAATGTTAGCCAATATCTGCAATATGTTGTTAAGTTGTTTGATTTAACGCTAATTTTCTGCGAAATTTCGGAAATTCTTTCCTGAACATTGTGACGAAAAGTAAAACGAAACGCGCTTAACAGATAAATTTTGTAAAATTATGCAAAAATTTTACTACCGAAATTGCCGGAACCTCCGGCAAAAATTCTACCGGAGCCGGAGGTCGATTTTCTGCCGGAGCCGGAGACAAACGTCCGGTTGTACGCTGAAGGGTACCATTTTCAAGCTGAACCAGCGGAAACTTTAGAACTGAAGCATTGAACTAAATAAGTGAATCTAAAAAAGAAAGAATGGAGCCGTGACAAGGGTATTCCTTACAGTTTATTGGAGGGCCGTGCCCCCTCACCAAATTTGGCAGGTACCTTCACCCCAAATACAGTCGGTCTAAAAGTAAAAATCTTAAATTGCAACTGTACGGGGGGGGGAGGCAAAACTATCCGGTACCCCCCAAATATAATTTTATGCGGACACCGTTGAGCTGTGAATCAAAGTTTAGCAAAAAATATTTTTCGTCATTTTCTCTTCTGTAAAATTGAAAAAGCGAAAAAATTAACATTTGTAAGCTGTTTAAACCTAGACAGACCTTGGGAGTTGAGGTGTATATACTTCAGGTTGATACAAAACCGCTAAACGGTGAAACTTTGAAACATCCGCCCACCGGATATGCAATCCGTACTCAAACTCATCAAATATGAGATTGCCAATGCCAATTAAGTAGCGTCTTAAATACAAGTTTAGATTCCTTATTTTTTGAAGTTTTTAAAATGTCTGAAATACAATTTTTGAAATAAAAATGATTATTGAAACAAAAATTGTTGTGTGTACAAAATTTGAGTAGTAAAGTATAAAAAAATTACATAGCTAATTTTGTCAAACCTAAGATAGAAAAACGAGATTTTTTGGGCCCCCCCCGTGTTGAAATAGCGAGGTTGTGTTTTAGATGAACAAGTAGAGCGTACTGGAGACTAAAACAGACGTTTGAGTACTATTTGAATGCGTCCCTACTGTTCGTAACACTTTCGCAGATGCGGTAAATGTATATTTTGAGTCAAAACTTTTACATATTAATTTTAAAAATAATTCACAAACCAGCCCATACAACCTAGAATTGCTAGTAAACGAGTCGAGAAGATTTCTTGACCAGGGAAGACAAATTATTTTTAAGTATACATTTCTTCCTGTGTGGTCAAAAAATGTCCCTAGAAATAAACGGTCTACGTCACCCCCCGCGAATCAAGTATTTGCGTCCCAGCGTAAAATTAATATTTTTTCGTTTTAACATATTTATATAAATATATAGTTTCAGCGAAAAATAAGTAAAAAAATATAGCTAAATATTGAAGTTTTGATGCCAAAATTTCAAAAATGACAGTTAAATTTGAATTCCATGGTCAATAAATAAGGCATTATATTTACATGTGCAAGTTTTTGCAGCGAAAACTACTTGCAGCTTCAACTTGCAACTCAAAGTTTATTTAATGGGTTTACCAGCGCAATACTTGAATATGCAAGTAGCAATTGCAATGTCTTGCTGCAATAATACTTGCACTTATGCTTAGGAATATGCTTATAATACTGTTTCGCTCCTGTTCTTTACATTGGCCTATTTACAAGTAGTCCTGCAACGTACTAATGACTTATTAATTGATGAAATAAGCATAGGATTGGATTAGCAAAATTTTGCCATGCTTGCATTCCATATTATTTGTTTCCCCGTTAAGCAGCCTTGTTTCTAATTGCAGTGGGTAGATGACTCCAGTACCAAATAAAGTACAGTTCGAAACTTTAAAGCATACTTAACTTTTGAAAGTACGTTCGTTAATATAACCTTGGTTTTGTTTCTTAATTGCATTTCAAAACAAATGTTGCCGCAATGCCCAAAAATGGCGTCAGCATGCGAACAGCTGTTGACCAACATTTTTGTTTGTGTGTTCCGAATCGGTAGTGTAAATCACAATCAATGTATTAAACAGGGCCGTAAAAGTAGTATAAGCATATTCCTTAGCCTAAACCTAAGCGTAATCAAAAATTGTCTAAACACAAGTCTAAAGTTCTATTTACACGTAAGCGTAAGAATGAGCATATTCCTTAGCCTAAGCCGAAGCCTAAGTCTTAGCGCAAGAAAGAGCAGATTCGTAAGCCTAAACCTAAGCCAAGCAAAAAAATTAGTCTAAAGCTTTAGCGTACTCTATTGCAGTCCCACAGAAAAACGTTTCGCCCCTGATCTTTACATGGGCCTGTAAACATACAACGCCGCCCTACGAAACTCAGCTAACTATTACATGCAGTTTATAATTTCTCAATCAGGTACTTACGTTTCGAGTGTGGTTTCGTTTCAGACGCACGTATTCTCAAATATGTGTAGCACCCATATATCATCAGCTGGTCGTAGGTATTATACTGGTTGAATTTAGCAAATGCTGAATTTTCTGAAATTTAGCTAATTTTTTAGATTTTATTTTGCCCAAATCTGAGAAAGTTTTGCGACCTGCAACTGCACCAGTTCGGGAATTTGAAAAATATTATCATTCTGGTGCTAAGGTGTTTTACGTATTTGAGATTATGACCGTACAGGTTTACAATTTTGTACGGGTAACAAGATTTTAAATACCGTATTTTGATCTGTTAAAAAATGAAATGATTCGTAAAATTAAGCAGGGTAAAACCAAAGAATGTCGGCTCCGGTTGTGGTAGAATTTTGGTCGTATATCTCGGCAATTTTTCACCGTAAACATGAATATTTTCTATTTCCCCTGAGACCTACTTTTATGCTAGGATTCGAACTCCGGTGACTGGAGTGGGAGGCGAATACCATCACCACTCTGCTATAGGAGCTTGACATTCGAGCCTGAGGGGGCTGTCACGTCTTGTGGTGATTTAGTACTATGTATACGTGTTGCAATTGTTAAACACGGTGCGATATATATTTTTTAACGTATATACACTGCGCTGAGTTGCGTATAGGCAACTCATCGTGAGAAGGGGTTAATATTGTAAAGAATTGTCAAAAAGAACACAATTCAACTTCATTCTTATTTTGTTGATCTTCGGTTCCGGTATTTTTCAACTTTGGCAGTACAACGACATGTCGATATATGAATTTACCAGAATTTGAAGCTTTAGCTTCATATATTTTAAGTTGCGCTATCGATTCGCTAAAACTCTTGTGAGATGGAAGTTAAAACTTGATTATAATTTACTTAAACAAATAAACATATATAATGTAACAATACATGTAGTATATATTATATACAAATATGAGCTCATGTATAGAACAAGGCTGGAACAGCAGTATAAGCCTAAGCCTCAGCCTAAGCCTAAGCCTAAGCCTAAGCCTAAGCCTAACCCTAATGCTAAGCCTAAGCCTAAGCCTAAGCCTAAGCCTCAGCCTAAGCCTAAGCCTAAGCCTAAGCCTAAGCCTAAGCCTAATGCTAACCCTAAGCCTCAGCCTAAGCCTAAACCTAAGCCTAAACCTAAGCCTAAGCCTAAGCCTAAGCCTAAGCCTAATCCTAAACCTAAGCCTAAGCCTAAGCCTAAGCCTAAGCCGAAGCCTAAGCCTAAGCCTAAGCCTAAGCCTAAGCCTAAGCCTAAGCCTAAGCCTAAGCCTAAGCCTAAGCCGAAGCCTAAGCCTAAGTCTAAGCCTAAGCCCAAGCCTAACAAAAAAGTTAGTCTAAAAGCTTATAAGCTTACTGTGTTACAGTTCCGCAGGAATACGTTCCGGCACTGTGCTATGCATTCACCCAAATATGAGTACCGGGAGTAATTATTATCAGTAGCGTAGGATTTGAGTGTCACTATTTTTACCCAACCTGCGATTTTTTTCTTGAGATAAAATTTTTGTTACGCGAGCAAACGACGAACGCTAAAACGTTATACTCACAAGTCGGCATTTATCATCGAACTCTTGTAGCGAACATAAAAATTAACATCAACTCAAACCTGAAGATAATTATTCAACAGCGCTTTTAGAACTAACTTTCGATTGGGTGGTCGGTATATTTCGCACCACCACTGGCGAATCGAATGGAGTTAACAGGATAGGCCCATCAACAGAGGTCAAAAGCAAAATTTTGGGTTAAGGTTTAGTACTCAAATTGCGTTTTGTTTCTCGTTCGGCTTGCCCGCGAGCTTTCGATCAGTATCCTATGATATGGCGCCCGTCCGAAATTTCCGGATCCGGCATTGTTCAACAAGTTAGAATACGCTATCCGTACAGTGTAACGTCGTAGTACGCTTTAACAACCGTAATCCACCCGTGTTTACAATTCCGCAATATTCAGCGTTTTTTCTGCCAAACAGTCTGCTTCGTTCCATGATTCTGTCCAACCAGATTGATTGTCGCATTCCCATTGGCTGATTTCGTTAACATCTGTTGTCGATAAGCATTTACTAAACAAATCATTAGACTCATATTCTTGCCTACTGTTACCGTCACCCTCAAATCTCTTTTCAGAACCCAAACTCCAAAATGGTTCCTTTTGATAATCATTGAGTTTTGATAAGGTTTCATAATCACCAGATGAACACCATTCGTCTTCAACTGGGTTTGACGAACCACCGCTGGGATACGGTATCGTTCGTTTGACTTGTGACCAATCAGATGACGAACAATGTAGCAGAAAGGATTTAGACTTATCGTATCCATGATTTGATTCTACCAAGCGTTTGTTTTCTTCTGGTGAACACAATCTGTTTCTAAAAGAATGTGGCGAATCTATACGTGGATACGGTGTCGGTCTTTTGTTCTGTGACCAATCACATGTGGGATACTGTAACCGAACGTTCTTCGATTTGTCATGGTCATTAATTGATTCGCTCAAACTCTTGTCTCCAGCAGGCGAACACCATTTATCTTCATCACGATCTGACGAATCACAACTGCGGTGCGGTATCGATCGTTTCTTCGATGACCACATCGGCGAAGGATATTGTTGCCGGGAGCCGCTAAACTCGCCAAATTCATTGCTAAATTCGCTATCTGAATCGTGATTTGACAATGCTACTGATCGACCGACTTCTGAAACCCAACCTGATTCGCTGGCGCTTGAGTTTGAACCATTGCGGTTGGATATTCGTAGATGAAACGCCGGATTTCCGTTGTTTTCTCTTATTCGATGACTGCTTATTACAATTGACGGTCGTCGTCGTGGTTGTTGTTGTTGTTTTTGTTGTTGTTGTTGTTGTTGTTGTTGTTGTTGTTGTTGTTGTTGTTGTTGTTGTTGTTGTTGTTGTTGCTGTTGTTGCTGTTCTTGTTGATGTTGATGTTGTTGATGTTGCATTTGGTATTGTTGTTCGTGGAGTAGTTGCGATTGTTGTTGACGATACTGTTGTTGTTCTTCTCCTGCTTGTTGCTGGTGTTGTTGTAGATGCTGATGCCAACTTGAATCCGCTTCTTGGTACCAACAGCCAGGTGACACGCTTCGCAACTCTTGGCTGGGCTCATTTTGTATACACGACTCTAATTCTGTTCCGGTATCCCAAAACAGTTGTTGTTGTTGTTGTTGTTGTTGTTGGTTTTGTTGTTGTTGTTGTTGTTGTTGTTGTTGTTGTTGTTGTTGTTGTTGTTGTTGTTGTTGTTGTTGTTGCTGTTGTTGTTGGTGGTGGTTGTGGTGGTGGTGGTGGTGTTGTTGTTGCTGCTGCTGCTGCTGTTGTTGTTGTTGTTGGTGGTGGTGGTGTTGTTGTCGTTGTTGTTGTTGTTGTTGTTGTTGTTGCTGCTGCTGTTGTTGTTGTTGTTGTTGTTGTTGCTGCTGCTGTTGTTGTTGTTGTTGTTGTTGTTGTTGTTGCTGCTGCTGCTGTTGCTGTTGTCGTTGTTGTTGTTCGCGATAATGTTGCTGCAGCCACTGGTTCTGCTGATATTCCGTCGTAATCCGAGTAGTCGGTTCAAACCGATACGGTTCATTGGGAACCGGACGCCCAAACTGAGATAAACACGAGCTCCAAGACACAGTTGCAGCAGGTGAATGATCATTTGTTGAAGCGAAGTTATCTTGGTACACAGCGGTTTCGTCGTTGCTGTTTATTTCTACTTCAGCATCCTGAGCGTCTTGAGGGAGAGTGCTTGCTGCCCATTGGAAACTCCAGTTTTCCGTCGGATCACAGGTGTCCAAAAAACACGAATGACAAGCGTAAATCTGGTGAAGCGTCGCGTGTTCAGTGGTCACTTTATCGAACAATTTTTTCAGCTCAAAACAGTCTTTTTCGATGTTTCTGACGTGCTGAAAAAAATTGTTAAACATGTGTGACTGCAATAGAGTAAACTTAAGCTTTAGACTAATTTTTGTTTATTTGCACTTGATACGTATAGGGCTCATTCTTACGCTTGGCTTTGGTTTAGTTTTAGGCTTAAGAATATACTAATACTACTGTTTACGGCCCTGTTATATACATTGGCCTTATAAAATAAAAACATATGGAACAATTTGACTCGTGTACAACGCATAAATTTCACAGATTTTAAGAAGACTGTACTTAAACTGATCAGATTTGATAATAAGCTTCGAGATGACATTGTTACTGTTTGGCCAGAAACTTTAGTATACCTTTGTATCGCGGTAATTCAACTGAACTACTACTTAAAATATCGCCGACATGAACATTTTGTACAGTTTAGTAATAGGTTTTCAAACTAACGAACTGATGCATTTGCAAATCTCAAAATTTGCACAGAAATAGAATTAATTGAAAGCAATAAAATGTGCTAAATTTGAAACCTTAACATTCAATGGTTCGAATGTTACAAGACCGATCACCAATTGGTAACAGGTGCTACACACATTTGACAATACGGCCTGGGGTTCTTGCATATTGCAACTTATTTCCGTAACCAATGGTCATATCGTTAAATAACGAAATTTTCCTAATTTTGGCTATAAAATCTATTACCGTTGCAAGCTCAGCGACGTATTGGGAACGTTTTTCGCGACACTTTGCAGCTGCAACTTTGTTTTTGGCTCTGCGCTGATCGCGTTTATGTTGTTCTTCTGGTGACAACTGTAAAAAATTCGGCCAACGTACAGAACACGGACGGTACAGTGGCATAAAGCATATTCCTACGCCTAAACCTAAACCTATGTGTAAAAATCAGTTTATACCTTAGCCTAAGCGATAGCCTAAGCCTAAGCGTAAGAATGAGCTTATACCTTAACTTAAGCATAAACCTTACCCAGTGAAAGAAATTAGTCTAATCTTAAGCTTATTCTATTGCAGTCCCACAGAAAAACGCTTCGCCCCTGATCTTAGCAGGGCCAGAGATTTGTTTGAACAACATGCCAACATTTAATATTATCCGTTTGCATTTAACAGGGATGTATATATAGCTGTAAATCTAATTTAAGTCATAACATTAAGTTTTAGTCTAATGAGTTTCAGTATATATTTGAAATTTCGGCCAGATTTGAAGTTTTGCAATGATAGCTAAAATTTTTTCAATAATAATCACAGGAGCAGTCTGGTTAACCATTCGAATAATGTGTAATTTCTGTTTTGTCAAATGCTACCTAGGGATCTGCTAAGCCTAGCCAAGTCCTAAGCCTACGGTTCCCAGTCATTAAGTTACCTCAGACCACCTGTATCCCAGGGGGCCACCTGGATTTTACATGGGTCTTTATTTCTGTCAGTAAGTTTGTACTTAATCAGTCAGTATATACTAAACTTGCTGACTAAATTTGATATATTACAAATTAACCGTTCAGTCATACTAACCTTGATCTGATTGAAATTGGAAACAAATGAAAAATGTTTTTTGCCAATTTTTTCGAAGTTTAAACCGCAAATGTTTAAGAACCAAAGGAAACAAAAACCATTAATATAAACAAGAGTGGATGATCACTCTTTATAACAAGAGTGTGCAACTGGGTACATTCTGTGTATTAAAGAATGTATGCATTTTTGTTCGACCCCCCTCAATCAGGGGGGGGGGGTAAGCAAGAGATTAACAGTATGCTTCAGTACACCTACCCCCCTTAAACAAGGGGGGTACAATTTGCTCATAGCATTACTACGATATAAAACTGCATACAGACCCCCCTAAACAAGGGAAGGGGGGTAGGCCAAAAACGCAACGCGTGCCGGGTACATTGTTTAATACACAGAATGTACCCAGTTGCACACTCTTGTTATAAAGAGTGAACATCCACTCTTGATATAAACAATTACCGAAGCATCATTAATTGGTTTGCGTCCACCCCCACGTTTTCGTTTCACTGGTGGACTAGCAATCACATCCAAATATCGTGGCATTTTTGTAACTGCAACAGATTCCATACGGTTTAGGCTCCAGTCTAAATAATCATGTTGATCCAAGGGATCGCTGCTGAAGCGGTGTTGATTTCCTGAAAATTGAAAAAATTATCTGTAATATTTAGAAAGATTTAAAATATATGCCTTTAAACAGCAAAGTATTTTGGATTATTTGTATAACTGTGACTGTAAATTTTCAGTTAGCTAAATCTAAGCCTAAGTCTAAGCCTAAGCGTAAGAATGAGCTTATACATAGACTACTCTCGGGCCTGTAGCCAAAGGGGGGTACTAGAAAAATTTCAAATTCGATTGTAAATGAACAATATCAATGGTATTACCCGTCCTGAAGAACGTTTAGCCCCCCCCCACCAAGGTGAGTTGGCTACGGGTCTGCCTAAGCTTAAGCTCTACACTAATTTATTGTTTATTCTTACGCTTAAGCTTAGGCTAAGTATAAGCTCAATCTTACACTTACGCTTAGGCTTCTTCCGCTTTAGTACGGGCTCATTCTTTACGTTTAGGCTTAGACTTAAGCTTAGATTTAGGTTTTAGAAAAATGCGTATACTACTGTTACAGCCCTGTTCTACACGCAAAAAAGTATTTCTGAATGTATTCAGAAATGTATTTTCTGTGGCAAATCTGAAAAGTTTTTCTGATATTTAAGACAGTTATCTAACAATAATTGGAAAACGTATATTTTCAGACTTTATTTCAAAACTTTTTTAAAAACTTCTCTGTTATAACAGAAATACTTTTCAAGTTCACCTTGCTAATCATATTTCTTAAATGTAAGAAATTTTTTCTTAAATACCAGAAATATTATTTTGAGTGTATACATTGGTCGCAATTTCAAAAATTTATCATCGCTTGGTGAATCGGTGTTTTGATTTTAAAATTATTTTCAATGTTTCAAATTGAACCAAGGCATCTTTAAACTTTCCTCGGTCAACTGAAACAATTCCACTGTTAAGTTTTTGGGGCGTCTGTAAATTATACTTACCGTCGGAAAATTCGAATCGCTGATTGTTGCCAACATAAGACTGATAAAGTACATTAATAGCTGACGATGCAGTATACATAACAAGTATTAACGAAAACCAGGTTTCGCAATTTATGTAAGATATACCGGTGATAGGGTAAAGCTTGGTGAGGTCAACCAAAGCAGATTCAGGGGGCTTGCGATAGGAGATGTATCCCCCAGCTAAACTGTAAAATTTCGGTACTTAAAAAGTATCCTATCGCATCAAAAAATTTTAGATCAGCCGCTGTGTTCAATACTGTTAGTAGAAATTTTAACGGTAACCCCGCTTATGGAGTGAATTTATTTTTACAAAAACAAAAGTGACCACTAACGGATACGAAGGGGTACAATGTTCCCCCTCAGAAAATTGGCAGATATATAGCATACAATTAAAATTACGTTTCATAACTTTTGCCAGCTTGCCCACTCCGTCAGAAATTTCTGAATCCGCCGCTGAAGATGGCTTAATATTTTGTTACGCCACTACAGGGTACAACCGGAATTATAATTTGTCGGAACCAGGAATTTGAAAAATTACAGGAAACGGAACCGGAGCCGGAAAATGAAAAATGGATGTCACGGAAAATTTCATTTAAATCGTTTTTCTATATTATTATGGTGAAATAATTCTAGTTGAAAGATATGTATTCACTTCATCTGATGTATTTTAGATTTTCAGAATCCACGGAAGCCAAATTTATCTTCGATGGTTATTTTTCGGCGATTGTCAAGGTTTATACACTATACGAATGAAATCTATTTAATTTTTATCGCCTTTTTTAGTAAATATCTTAATTTCCAAATACCAAATTTTAATACCGGAATTTTTAAATCCGGTAAAAATTTACCGGAACCGGAAGGTGAAAAAATGCCTGGAACCGGAACCAGAATTCCGGTTGCACCCTACGACATTCATATTGGAACATAGTACACGACGACTTGAATCAAATCATTTTAAACTTTCCGCAATTGTGCCAATGATTAACGGGTTATGGTCAAATAACTAAACTTAGCGCCGTCGCAAACAGCCAATGACAGAGTGCCAAATCAATATTTTGACTACAAAAATTTAACACCATTCAACTGAAAAAAATGCCTTATTTTTTGTTTCCAATTTTGGTTAAAAAATACTGTTTTATTATCAATGAAACATTTTTAGTACCTCAAAAACGTTAAATTGTTCAAAACTTCTTTCTGCAAAAACTTGCACGTGTGAACAGGGCTTTACATATTTCGAATTGGCGCAAAAATGAAATTTTGTGCCGAATTTTACAGACGAAATATGCGACACAATGTACAACCCAAAAATTCGTTCTGCGACAATTATAAATGTTCAACTTTGTGAGTTTCACTGCTACACTGGTGCCCGAACCAGTCTCACAAACCCAAAAAATAGTCCTAATCCTAAACCGGAAGCCTATAAACAATACTTTTTTGAGTGTAAATCTTGCAATAATTCTATTCATCATTTGACGGCAAATTTGGCGAATTAAATTTGGCAAAAAATATCATTCAATAACAACGCCATCTACAGATTGCTTGTTCGACCAATACCGTAGTGTATACTTAAAACGGTAACTTGATCTGTTTTTGATGTTCGATTTTAAAAAACCAAATACATCACAAACAGAACGCGTGAAAATGCTTCCTAAATTTCGCTGGAATTTCACAAATTTTAATCTAAAACTAAAACGCAAAATATAGAACAATGGCTGCTGGGTGGTTTCAACGCAATACACTCATTTTAGCTTGCTAATATGTTATATATATATATATTATATATATATATATATATATATATATATATATATATATATATATATATATATATATATGGCATATATCAGATTTAGATTCGCCTAAAACAGAGAAAGCGTTACTGTGGTTATAAGCAAGCGATCAGTAACCGCTTTCTGTTTGCAATGTTGTTTTTCAGTCGGCTGAGCGAAAGTTTAAATTTGAAGAAAAACACCAAAAAATCAGACTCGGGTTCGATATTGAGATTTAATGATTCAAAAATTCGAATCCTGGGAGCAACGGTTTTTTTGCTTTGGTTGGTTGAAAATAAACGCGTGTGAGCGATGGGTTTAAAATATTGGCCCATGTAAACATCAGAGGTGGAACGTTTTTCGATGGGACTGCAATAGAGTAAGCTTAAGTTTTTGACTAATTTTTTGTTTGGGTTAGGCTTAGCCTTCGGCTTAGGCATAGGCTTAGGCTTAGGCTTAAGCTTAAGGTTAGAAACATGCTCATTCCTACGCTTACGGTAAGGCTTAGGCTTAGAAATACACTCATTCTTACTCGTAGGCTTAGGCATAGGCTTAGGCTTAGGCTTAGGCTTAAGCTTAGAAACATGCTCATTCCTACGCTTTTAGGCTTAGGCTTACGTTTAGAAATTGACTCATTCTTACGCGTAGGCTTAGGCATAGGCTTAGTAATATACTTATGATACGGTTGTGCCACTGTTCTTTTACATTGTACGAAATAATATATAACCAAAAATCGCAATGAAGTATTTTGGACATTGGGCCAATGTGTAAATCTGGTACGTAAAACATAAGCTTGAAGTTCTTCGTGTGGCAAATTTTGTTTCACGGTATCATAGCTTTGATTTAAGCATATGTGGTGGTTTTGAAAACCTATTGCTAACTGATGAAATTCCGAAAACAGCCAGCTTAATAATTTCGCTGAAAAATTTCAAAACTGTAGGAAAATATTAATTTTTACTCGGTTCAAGAAATCAATGCATTATCAATTAATAAAGTCATCATACATGAATGCATTGGCCCATGTTACTTTCAGGGGCGTAAAGGTTTCTGATGAGTGTATAAAAGAGTAGGTTTAAATACTAGATAACATTTTGTTACTTAACCTTAGGCTTAGGAACGCATTTTTGCAACACTTAGGCTTAGGCTTAGAAATACACTTAATCTACTGTTACGCCGTTAAAAGTAACATTAGGCCGGCCAATGCATTCATGGATTTCGGCTTTATTATTTTATTGTTAAATATTTTATTTTGTTTGCATGCATCGGTTAAGGTTGTTCATCTGTACATACATTTTACTGCAGTCACGTTGTGCATTATAATTTTTTGTTACTTTCAGACAATAGCCAATGAGCGTTCTCAGTACTGGCTTTCCATTAAGGCAAACCAGACCGATGTTAAAACACAGATGTATGATGATGCATCTACTGGTGTTAGGATTTTGAAGTGCGAAATATATCGTTGTTTGGGTACAACTCATCATGAAAGGACACATCTTTGAGCCCGACGCTGCTTCAGGGCTGGCATTAGTGAGTACTTTGAAGGAATACAAGCCAGTGCAACTTGTGTTTACATTTATCGCTAAAGGTGGCCCTTATGTGGTGCCCTCCGTCGCCGTTCTTTGCCGTCCGTTCGATGACGGACGATGATGCACGGTGACATACGGCGACGAACGGCTACGGAAGATATTAAAACCTTGCAAAAAGTATTGCACCGCTCCAATGCGTTGCAGCTGGTTTTATATTTGAAACAGGCAGACAGCGTTGGTGGCAGAGTATTAATTCCTATGATTACGTACTTGGATTGGGCCAGTGTAAAGAACAGGGGTGGAACAGTATTTAAGCATATTCCTAAGCCTAAGCCTAAGCAAAAAGTTAGTGTAAAGCTTAAACTGACTGTATTACAACCCCGCCGGAAAACGATCCGGCCCTGTTCTATACATGGCCTTGGATTCGATCCGTTTTGTGGCGGGTTTGTGTGGAAATTCGGTGCAGAAATGTTGGAGCGACTCACAGAATCTGTACCAATCACAACGAATTTTATTAGACTCGCAGATTTAAGCATCATATATTGTGTTTTGCAAGATATTTTACTTGTTATTTATTTTGTTGCTTCTTTTCTGCTTTTTTGTGTTTCTTTCTTAATATGCATTATTGTTTATAAGATATTTCGGTATATTACCCGTAATAGTTGTAACACGGTTTTGCTGTTCTCACAAGATATAAACGCCCACTACGTTAGTGCTTGCAGCTTTATGCATGCAAATAGCGACAAAATGAAGACGTAGCGACGATAATCCATTGGGGTATTCCATCGCTTGAAAATGTTGGCATTGCAAATATTACAACCCCTTTGGCTTGTATTTATTATGCTACTTCCACAATATCATGCGTACACCAGGTAACTTTTGAGAGGGTAGTGTTATTTCACTGAAGCTTTTCCAGCTTCAGTACTGTAGTGACCCGAATAAGAGGAAGACTGATGTTTATTTTGCCTACACAGAGGATACCCTTTTGTGTTTAGGTTACGGATTGGTATTTATTTTTAACCGCGGTACTGGAACTATCCGTTGAATTAAACGTATATATGTGTTGTATCAAAGCCTTGAGCGATAATCCAAGGGTATAATTAGGAATGTATATATACTTTCAAACCTTAATTACGCTTTAAAGTTTTGAACTTAAAACTTTATTTTGTCCTGGAGTCATTTATGCGCTAAAATTAGACATATTTGAAATTTGTGGACCTTAATTAGGGTTCAGAGACTATCCGCTTACGAACTCTTATTATGAATACAGACTCCTATAGGCTGAGAATCAAAATTGGGATCCCCTCTCGTTACCCCTCTTATTTGGATCATTACAGTATCCTGGATATTGAGCTATTTGGCTTCGATATCCAGAACACTACCATCTCAAAAGTTACTTGGTATACGCATGATATTGTGAAAGTTGCATTATTAGAACAATTTTTTAATTATAGTGCTACATGTTCGCTTATACCAGCCCCATTGCTGCAGGACAAGCGATGACAATTTAAGGCTGACTGCAAGATAATTTTTCCAATGTACTGTATCAGCTGTTTTTTGATATCTGTGAAAAAATGTAATAAAAGCGATATTTCGGTAAAGTTTTCTATGATAAAATACTAAATTTTTATTTTAATATAAATTCGTTCAAAAAGCGTACAAAATAATACATATTTGTGTGTTAAAAATGTCACTTTCTCATAGTATCACTGTTGTCTCTTCGACCTTTACCTGTCGCCCTGCCGTGTTTTCATCAAATGCAAAATTGTACGATTTTTGTTGAAATTTGAAAAATTTAAAAATGAATTTTGGTTAAAATCGAAAACATTTTCAGTATGAATATTTTCCGCATGAATGGACCAGTTTTATTAATTCGTATCCTTGATGATCAGACGGTGTCGTTGTGTTTTTATAAAGTGAAAGTTGTCGTTTTTTCGGGGCAAAAGGATTGTGTGTGTGCTGTGGGTAGGCAAAAGTTGGTTGCTAAAAACCAGTAGGCAAAATGTCGCGTGACAGGGTTAAATACAAAATACTATGAGTAGGCAAAATGTCGCGTGACAGGGTTAAATACAAAATACTATAAGTAGGCAAAATGTCACGTGACAGGGTTAAATACAAAATACTATGAGTAGGCAAAATGTCGCGTGACAGGGTTAAATACAAAATACTATGAGTAGGCAAAATGTCGCGTGACAGGGTTAAATACAAAATGTCGCGTGACAGGGTTAAATACAAAATACTATGAGTAGGCAAAATGTCGCGTGACAGGGTTAAATATAAAGTACTATGAGTAGGCAAAATATGAGTAGGCAAAATGTGGCGTGACACAAAAAATAATTAACCTATTTGTACTAAGTAGAATCGCCGAAATCTCGCACTGCACGATTGATGAAAAATGGTGTGTACTATGAATAGGCAAAATGTCGCGTGACAGGGTTAAATACAAAATACTATGAGTTGGCAAAATATGAGTAGGCAAAATGTGGCGTGACACAGTAAATAATTAACCTATTTGTACTAAGTAGAATCGCCGAAATCTCGCACTGCACGATTGGTGAAAAATGGTGTGTACTGTGAATAGGCAAAATGTCGCGTTACCTTCATGTTTTGGTCGGATATATTAGCACATGGACCGTCAGTCGCAATGACTCAGCTAAAACCGTTGCAAAGTTTGCTATAGTCGGTTATAGGTTATAGTAAGGGTAAATCTGAAACAATATATATATATTTAAATATATACTTTTATATATATATTTAAATATATACTTTTACATATATATTTAAATATATACTTATATATATATTAAAGTATATATTTAAATAAGTTTGATTTTTTAATCATTTTGTGTGTCAAACGTTTGTTTTTCCCAAAAAGAAGTATGTAGAAACATATATAGCACCTGATCAATTATAGTCTAGAATCATTATTCAGCTGCACAGACATTTTGATTATAAACATGCTTGCAAGCATATATTGCAAACTGCAGTATATACACTGCAGTACACTGCAGTTGCAAATGCAACATTGCCAAAAACTTTTTTGCTGACCGCTGATCGATGATAAAATTGGTAGCAAATTGTGAACAATTCAACAAAATTTTTAGTTTTCTCAAAAAAAATGGTAAATTGAAATATTTTAAAAACGACCAAAGCAACTCGCGGGCTGAATATTTCCGTCATTTTTTCAATTGTGTTGTACTAAATAAATATTTTCCAAGAAATCATTTATTTAGTAAAAATCAACAACTGAGCGTAAGACGAAAAACGTATTTGTGTGTGTGTGCGAACGCGAGGGTTTTATCGATATATTAATGCACTGATCGAGAAACTGTTTTTGGTGTCTGTATAAAAAGGTCAGCGTTTTTCGCTAAACTTTAAACCTAAAGCCTAAAACGCGTGGCGTAAAAACTACCAAAAACGAAGCGAACAAAATTCAAAAAAAAATTTTTGAATAAATTTTTTCAAGCTTTTCATTTTATTTCTTAATTATATTTTTTATAATTGATTTTAGACTTACATTTGAGAAATTTTTCACATCATATAAAGTCATCAAAGTTTGTTGTTTACCGTTTCAAACTTTACCACTGATATGAGAATATACCCTTGTATAAACCTCTGTTCATTGTTTTATTTTGATTCGGTTTGAAGTTTTAATATCATTTTACATTGAAAAGTTTTATTCAATTTGTTTCAGTGTTGCCAAAACATTAGAAGCCTACGCCTGTATTCTGAAATGTGTGTAGCATCTATCGCAGCAGTTGGTGATAGGTTTTGTAACTTTCAAATCAGTGAATGCTGAGTATCATTAAACCTTATCAAACTTTAGCGCTTAGGTTCGTATTCTCGAACATATGTCGCACATATATCGCAGCAGTTGGTAATAGGTGTAAATTTCAAACCAGTGAACGTTGAGGCTTAAAATTCAGCACATTTTTTCGCATATGATTTGCTCTACTCTTGCACCAATTTTCAGTTCAACAACTGCAATAGTTTGTGAGTTTGAAAACCTATTATTAACTGATGATAGTTGCAATATACATTTGAGAATATAGGCCCTAGTCGTATTCATAGTTTTTTGCGTACTAAAAGCCTAAACCTAATCTAAACCTGTATACGAGTCGTATTCGTATCCAGTTTACCTTAAGCCTAAGCCTATTGAAACTGATCTTATATGGCAGACGCCTATTTTTCTAGCGTTTTAAACTCATGTAATACTATTTAGTAGAACGTTGACTAAAAATAGCATACAGATTACATTTTGTGGCGTATATTTTCAAATGTACATTGCATCTATTAACAGTTTTACTGAAGTACGGGTAAAGATTTATAATAGAAAATTGCAGCAATTGCATATGTTTGCAAAACGTTTGTGCAAATCTTGTAATGTTGCACGGCTAAAGGGTAGGAGCAGACACAAGTTTTTGGGGTCCATTCTCAATAACTTATCAGGTTTTGGGCAAACCCTTACCGATAGGACGATTTTTGAAATTGATTGCTGTGTTTTGATTACAAAAGAACAAGTTTAAGCTTAAACTAAACCTTGTGTCTTGTTGTTTGGTAAAAATATAAAAAAATTCGTTGATTCGCATGTTTTTTAATTTAAATAACTTGTACTGGTAATAGGTGCTACACACAATTAAGAATACTTGTAAGACAGCTCAGAATTTTAAATACGTTCATGTAGTAACTAAAATAAGAGCGGATCATTGGCGGGTAAACGCGGACCGGGTATGAAAATTTGGCCCATGTTAAGATCAGGGGCGGAACGTTTTTCTGTGGGACTAGAAAAGAGTAAGATTGAGCTTTAGACGATTTTTTGCTTGGCTTAAGTTTAGGCTTAGGCTTAGGAATATGCTCATTGTTACGCTTAGGCTTAGTAGGCTTAGGCTTAGGTTTAGGAATATTCTTATAATACTGTTGCGCCCCCTGTTCTTTACATTGGCTGAAAATTCTGACGCGGGTTTACTCGCCGGTAGGGTATCTCAATACCCACCTACACGTCTGACTGAAATTTAGTTATACACCTCGTGCTGCGGTTCGGTTGAAGAAATTTCTTCACATATTCAGGGGAAGTTCGGCCCATGTTACTTTAAGGGGCGGCCAGGTTTCCGGTGGGTCTATAAAAGACTAAGTTTAGATTCTAGATTACATTTTTTGCTTAGGCTATTAGGCGTAGGCTTAGGCTTAGGTTTAGGTACTCATGTTTTCAACGCTTAAGCTTAGGCTTAGGCTTAGAAATACGCTTAATCAACTGTTGCACCCGTTAAAGTAACATTGGCCAGAAGTTCTATAAAGAGAAGGGTCTGGCGGCCAGAAGGTACGAAAAGCCAACACTTTTCTCAACTTATATTCAAAAATAATTTCTTTTAAGAACTTTATTTCTGTCAGTTTGTATTATTTTTAGATATTTTATTTTTAAGCTTATATATTTTTAGCCTTTTTTGCCATCATGCTTATGCGGTTGCTTGTATTTTTATCGGTTGCTTGCTTTGCTGCAGGTAAGTAACGCAGTAGTTTTTAAAATATATTTCAGTTTAGTCATTTTTCGATTTTGAAACTTTTTGCATATTTTTCCTGACCTTCCTTGATCATGTCACAGTTAATATATTGTAATCTTATATCATGTTATCACGTTTCACCCTCGATTTACCTTTTTTGTAAAAATACTGGTGGTAAATAATTTTTCAAAAATTCAAATTTAAGAGAAAAAAATAACGATTATAAGAGAAATCAGTCAGAAAGTAAAATAAAATCAAAATGGTTAAAATTCGACAAATATTTCTTTTTTGGATTTTTTAATTTTAGCTCAAGAAATCCAGTATACATGCGACAAAGTCCCGTTCAAAACGACATGCGAAGACGGCCGAAAGTCACAGTTTGTACTCAGATGGTACTTGAAAGTAAGTCAATTAGCGGATCTGATTTAGGCTTACGGTATTAAGCCAAGCTTGGGTTTAGGTTTTAGCTTTACCAGTTACGCTTTGATCGCGACTTACACAGGAGTTTAGGCGTACGTTTAGGAATATGCTTAATCTATCGCCAGTCCTTAAAGTAATATTGGCCGTTACCTTCAGATGCGATTGGTCAATTTTGCAAATATACTTAATTTCGAACTTTACAGGACGGAAAATGCTGTTCGTACCCGTTCGGTCATTGTAAAGGTGACGATATTGCGCTTGAAACTGTCATTCGAACCAAAGAACACTGTGAAGCTTATTGTATCCGAGGCGAACGTGGAACCGGATCCGGAACCGGGCGGCCAGGAGGACAAAGTATGTCGGTCGAGACAGCGGAAAGTCTATTAGCAGATTTCGGGCGATTAAACAGTATGGAAGCACTGCTAAGTGGACAAGCGCGGAGGGTTGGCCCATGTAAAGATCAGGGGCGGAACGTTTTTCTGTGGTATTAGAAAAGAGTAAGCTTAAGCTTTAGACTAATTTTTTGCTTGGTATTGGTTTAGGCTTAGGCTAAGACTTAGGAACATGCTCATCCTTACGCTTAGGCTTAGGCATAGGCTTAGATTTAGACTTAGGAATATACTTATAATACTGTTCCGCCCCTGTTCTTTACATTGGCCGGAGGGTTTGCTAAGTTTGGACTCTGGTTGGCAACGCGAACTGCGAAAATATTATTCCAATTAAAACTACGTTGCACCGATATTATACCTCGATGAGACCAGAACTTTCTACGGCGTACCACCTGCAAATAATAAAGTTAACAACAACAAGAGTACCTGATACTAGAGCATGCAAATTTGCGTTTTTGCTGGACCCCCCTTATTTAGAGATGGTACAACTGGTGCGAACCATAACACTTTATGTATCTGGCATCAAAAATGCTGCGCTTATAGCTTAATTTAGGGTTATTGCATGTGACAGCAACTCCCAACCCCCTTTCTAAAGGGGGTCGGCCAGAAACGCAACGCTCAGTTGTACATTTTGTACCATGCGGTTCCCCAAGAGTTGCACATTCTTGTATGATGAAATGTTGGTAACTTCAACCGAGTGTAGCGAGCGAAATGCCAAACGCAATTTTAGCTTAACCTTTTCTCACATTGAGTTGCCTGTAGGCAACTCAGCGCAGTGTATATACGTTAAATAGGATATATCGCTCCGTGTACAACAATTGCAACACGTATACATAGTACCAAATCACCACAAGACGTGAGAGCCCCCTCGGGCTCGAGCGTCAAGCTCCTATAGCTGAATGGTGATGGTATACGCCTCCCACTCCAGTCATTGGAGTTCGAATCCTAGCATAAAAGTAGGTCTCAGGGAAAATAGAAAATATTCATGTGAGGAAGGTTAAAATGAGCTCACAGAAGTTTAGATTTGTGCTCAATTTCTACTTACAGTTGAAAAAAAATCGCGTATAGCTAATTCTGCTATATATCTCGTTTTAAGATATTTTATCAACTTTCAGTAGTAAATAACCCAAATTACAGAGGGCGATAAGAATCTCGGGTGTATATTTTGAGCACGAAACGCTATTAATCTGTTTTGCTAATTAGAGTCCGCAAATGGGCCCATGCATAGAACAGGGCCGGATCGTTTTCCTGAGGGGCTATAATAGTCAGTTTATCCTTTAGACAAATTTTTTTGCTTAGGCTTAGGCTTAGGCTTAGGCTTAGGAATAGGCTCATCCATACGCTTAGGCTTAGGCTTACGCTTACGCTTAGGCTTAGGAATACGCGTATACTACTGTCACGGCCCTGTTCTATACATGGCCCCGCAAATGGATACAGTCCTAAATTTCTAATCAGTCCAGAAACGTTAATTACTCCAATTAGATTGTGTAAATGCTTCCTGGACGAAATTCAGTTTAGTACACAATTTCATTCATATTCATTACTCAAATATAAGGGTTGCGCTATAGTTTCGTTGACGTCCGGTACCGTCCGTCACCAGACCGGCGTCGTCGGTCACCGTACGGCACCGTGCGGTATCTTACGCAAATAACTCACGTACCATAACGTATGGTGACGGACGATGTCGCACAGCGCCGCACGTCAAGTATAGCGCAACCCTAACGCTGTCTATATTCATAGCAACCTATTCAAGGTTACAAGTATATTCCAGAAGTAATGAGCTTAAATCATTGAAAATGGCTGGCATAAGCTAAAGATGAGTTGTCTGACCAACTAAAGCTTGATTCAAAAATAAATAACTGCAAGAATTCAAATAGCGAGAGAGGAAAGCTCGAAGGAGGCTAAAAATATCAGTTTCTGTTGTCTATTATTAGGGTTACTACAGTATTATTAATATTATTAATATTATTAGTATTATTATTATTATTATTATTATTATTATTTCTATTATTAATATTTTAGCTGGAACCACAGGCGGTGGACGCGTTGGACCTGGAATCGGACCCGGAACTGGAGGTGCCACAGGTATGTCATGCATTAATAACTTTTACTAAAACCTAAAATTTAAAATAACTTTTTGGAGCCAAAAAATTTTGGCAAAAACGTTCTCATGTATTCATAACACATGTGACTTTGATATTTGCCGCCAGTTAAAACAGAGTCGCAGCCCGAGTGCGGCGATATAAGCCGATTTTTTGCTAAATATTTTATCAATCCCTACAATCTATATATTAAAGCTGGAATACACCACATACGCACTTTGGGCAACTTTCCAGCATTACTTTGTTTACAATGAATTCTTAAAAGTTGTGTGAAAAGAATATCTGCGTGAAGATGTTTGTGCACTCCCTAACGTTTGCGCATTGCGCAAAACCGGCTGCTCAGTGTTCATTATTACACCAAATTTTTAAACAGACCAAAGCTTTCAGACCGTCAACACGGTTTCCAAACTTCGTGTCTCGTTGATTTTGCGCAACGGGACCACATAGAACTACTATTTCATTGATTTTGTTTTGTATTTTATTTATACTATTTTGCGTTTTTATCTTTTTTTCTTTTGTTTTTAGGCCCAGGACAAGTCACTTGTACCAAAGTTCCGTTCAGAACCGATTGCGAAGATGGACGCCGGTCCCAGTTCACACTTCGATGGTATGTTCGAGACGGTAAATGCTGTTCGTATCCGTATGGCCACTGTAAGGTAAGCGAAACAGCTTGCTTATAGATCCGGTTGTCACATTTGCGGATATAAGCTTCCGACAAAATTTATTCATCACAGAAAAATTGTTGACAATTGTGCAAATCATTTAACCGTTTTCAGCATGAATATTTTCTATTTCATCTGTGATTGTGTTTCAACCTTGCATTCGCACACGTAACTCTGCAATGAAAGGCGTTTACCATCACTAAACTCAGCTATAACAGGTTGATGCTCCAGCCCTGCTCCGAGCTCGTACTTCTTGTGGAGATTTTATACTGGTTTTACGGAGACCCTTGTTACTTTAAGGGGCGTCCAGGTTTCTGACGGGTTGATAAAACAAAAGGTTTAGATTCTAGATTAGATTTATTTGCTTTGGCTTAGGCGTAGGCTTAGGCTTACGCTTAGGCTTACGAACACATTTTTGCAAAGCTTTGGCTTAGGCTTAGGCTTACGCTTAGGCTTACGAACACATTTTTGCAAAGCTTTGGCTTAGGCTTAGGCTTAACGCTTACGCTTAGGCTTACGAACACATTTTTGCAAAGCTTTGGCTTAGGCTTAGGCTTAACGCTTACGCTTAGGCTTACGAACACATTTTTGCAAAGCTTTGGCTTAGGCTTAGGCTTACGCTTAGGCTTACGAACACATTTTTGCAAAGCTTTGGCTTAGGCTTAGGCTTACGCTTACGCTTAGGCTTACGAACACATTTTTGCAAAGCTTTGGCTTAGGCTTAGGCTTACGCTTAGGCTTAGGCTTACGAACACATTTTTGCAAAGCTTTGGCTTAGGCTTAGGCTTAGGAATACGCTTAATCTACTGTTACGCCCCTTAATAACATTGGCCGTTTTACGCGTAGTAATTTTTAAACACTGTGCGTTGTATATTATTTTGCGCAATCATATTGTGCTGAATAGCTCACAGTTATACAAATCTGGCTTAAAAAGCGTATTTCTACCATCGTTTTTTTAATTTCAGGGAGATGATATTGCTCTGGAAACAGTGGTTCGAACCAAAGAAGCGTGTGAAGAGCTTTGCCTGGGACGCGGTGGCGGTGGTCCAGGAGCCGGGAGACCGGGAACCGGCGGAAGTGGACCCGGTGGACCGGGCGCAGGAGGTGCTATTGGCGGTGGCCCTGGCGGTGGCGCTGGAGAAGGTAAATTAGACCACTATATGAGGCCTTTATATCCTCGCAGCGCGTACGGAGAGTCGTCCGATTGAATACGAGCGCAACAGCTATCAAAACAGTTCAAGCTTAAGCAGTATACTGGCATAATTCGGTTGCTTATAGCCATTTCGTGTATATTTTAGACGTACCTGTAGCCAAGGGAAGGCAAGGGGGTGGCTCAGCCCCCATGGAATAATTTTGGCCCCCTTAAAAATTTTCAACTTGCTTGTAACTCAATGAAAAATCATTGAATATCCCTTCTGAAAAATATTTAGCACCCCCTAGCAAGGTGTGCTGGCAACGGGCTTGATTTTGGAAATCCATTGAGCTATCAAAACATTTTCGCAAGGTTACCAAGATTGCATCGGTGGGACGGGTGACAGGAGTAACTAGTTACCCCCCATTCGGAGCAAAAAATTTTACTACCGTTTCTTCAAGTATGTTCATACGATAGTTCGGAAGTTAGCTTTAACAAATTCAGAAACAAATTTTTCAAGGTTTTTCGGCTTAGCGGCGGTTAAAAACATCGGTTTAAAACGTTTTGGATGTTCCTTGAATCACCTTTTCAGCTGTGAATGAATACTAGTAAAAACGTAGTCGCACGTATGTGCAATTTTCGTAAATACGATGAGTTTGGCATATGTTCAACAGGTTTAAAGCAGGAGTAAGCCGTTTGATACCATCGTACACTGTAAATTTCAGTGAGTTGATTTTAACTCAGAATGACTTGAATCACTCATAGTCTGAGTTATGACTATCAGGACTCAGAATTTTGAGTTGATTCAATTCATTCTGAGTTAATTAACCAACCCGCCCAGAGTCAATTCAACTCAGATTGAGAATCACATCAACTCAGAGTGAGTTAACGTTCAGTGGTATTAATTCAGAAATAACAAACTCGCTAGCTGAATTGATTAATTAACTCATTTGAATTTACAGTGTAAAGGCCGTATTTGTGCCTTATGTTTATATGAATTTTCGCTCTATGCCGGAACGGTGGCCAAAATACTTATGCGGGGTGTGCCAGCTTTAATAGTATAGATATTAAAAGTTTATACGTCGCATTCATTGCATTTATTTTTCTACAGAAACGACTTAAAATTAACAAAAAAATTGGCTCATGTATAGAACAGGGACGGATAACAGAAACGGAAACGGACAGTCACATCCGGTTACAGCCTGGGGCCGATGTAAAGAACAGAGGCGGAACAGCACTATAAGCATATTCCTAAAAGCCTAAGCCAAAGCCAAGCAAAAACAAGAGTCTAAAGCTTAAAGCTTATTCTATTTTAGTCCCACAGAAAAACGTTCCGGCCCTGAACTTTACATGGGCCCACTCTCGTTACAACTCCTCGTGGTTCTGATTATGCCAGTTGGAACTGTCAAATTTTGATTCGTGGTTAGCGATCTTCCAAAAAGTTACCTCCTCGCCACCAAAAAACCCTGGAGGATCAGCCAATCACAATACAGCATTAATTAATTTTAGTCCAATTATCGTGCAACAAAGTGCCATTCCGAACAACTTGTGAAGACGGCCGACGCAGTCAGTTTACACTAAGATACTATGTGAAAGATGGAAAATGTTGCACGTATCCATGGGGCCACTGTAAGGTAAGCGAGATTGAAAATTAGCCAACCAGAGTCGGCATACGGTCAGTGAACCTTTATAAATTCGATTCTGGCTGTGAATTTTAGGTTATTTTATCGATTGATAGACTGATTCAGACGGTTTCCCCGTCACATTTTTAAGATCGAAAATTTTCGCCGAAAAATATAGACAAATTGGTCTAAATGCTTCAAAAATGAAGTCAACAAGAGACTGCGATGACTATGAGCATGAGTATGCAACTTCAGCAGTATCACGTAGTAGAAAATCTACCAACACACGTGAGTAAACTTAAGGTTTAGGCAATTTATTTTGCTTAGGCTTAGGCTTAGGCTTAGGTAAAAACTCATGTTACGCTTAGGCTTAAGCTTAGGTTTAGGCTTAGGGTTAGGCTTAGGTAAAAACTCATTCTTACGCTCAGGCTTAGGCTTAGGCTTAGGCTTAGGGTTAGGCTTAGGTAGAAGCTCATTCATACGCTTAGCCTTAGGCTTAGCCGTAGGTAAAAGCTTGTGTTTACGCTTTAGTCTTAGGCTTACTCTTAAGTATAGGTCATTCTTACGTTTAGGTTTTAGGCTTAGAAATATTCTTATACTACTGTAAAGGCCCTGTTCAATAGATTGGCCCATTTTCCTTAAATGTTACACCAGCATCGAAAATTCTGGCTAAAAATTGTTTTTAATTCTTTTCCAGGGTGACGATATAGCGTTCGAAAATGCGATCAGAACCAAGGAAGCGTGTGAAGAAATATGCCTCAGACAATAAAGTTTCGCGTTCCGGGTAGTTTTGTACTGCTGTTATTTTTGTGTATTTAATTACATAGCTACCAAATACTGGACTTATGTTCAGATTCAATGCTGAGAATGGGGCCCAGGCGTCGTCAACCCTTTCGGATCAAAAGTTTCCGTTCCGTTTGTTAATCTTTTGCAAAATCCCCGGTATGGTCAAACCTAAAAATATTTTGGTTGCTTGTAATATCTGGTATTAAGCCAACCGAAGTTAAGGATCGTTGTACTGGGATCAGGTTTACAGATTAGAGTTAGGTAATATTCTGAATAGTCTCAGTCTTGTTGCGATTATGTAGGCCCATGTAAAGATCAGGGGCGGAACGGTTTTGTGTGGGACTGCAATAGAGTAAGTTTCAGCTTTAGACTAGTCTTTTTGCTTGGCTTAGGCTTTGGCTTAGGCTAAGGAATATGGTCATTTTGACGCTTAGACTTAGGCTTAAGCTTTAGAATATGCTCATTTTTACGCTTAGGCTTAGGCTTAGGCTTCGGAATATGCTTATAATACTCTGTTCCGCCCCTGTTCTTTACATTGGCCGGCAATTTTAATATAAATATAAATCCGGTTCGAACAAGGGTCTATAAGGAAACGTGCGTGTAAGTGTTTTGTTCTGTCTTTGTGTGTCAGATGCGCAGCATCCGGTCCAAAAACGGCGGGAACATATGTAGGGACGTCATATTTATAATAGTGGAATATACCTCGTGGGCCAGGCGAGCGAGAAGCTAAATGCAATTTTAGTAATCAAAGGACCTTTATGCTTATACCCACGAATTTTTCACAAAATTATCGTTTTAATACATCGGCTGGTAGGCAAATTTTGTAGACCGCATAATCTATAGGGGGGCGGGCGGGCACCCCCCGGATGCTGCGTCTATGTTGTCGTTACGGCAAAATTATTTCTCAAATTGTTTGAGTTTTCATTCTAGTCACCGGTTGCTCTAAATACGAAATATATAATACTGCTAATTATGCTTATCTTAACCCATGTAAAGATCAGGGGTGGAACGTTTTTTCTACTGGACTGCAATAGAGTAAGCTTAGTAAACTTCAAACTATTTGTTTGCTTAGGCTTAGGTATAAGCCCATTTTTTGGTTATTATGCTTATAGAAATTCGCTTATAAATCTTTTACGGCCCTGTTTCTAATTTTTAGCTTAATCGTTTTAGCTAAGTAATTTTTATATGTCATAAATCGATTATTTAGCTAATAACTTCTAGCTGTCTCGTTGATATCTTAAATTACAAATGTCCCTGCTCTTTCCTGCAGTCATGTATCGTTTAAAATCCTTATCGGAAATTAATGATACGTCCTGCGTATCTACGACAATTCGTCGACCGACATCTTGCTGCCCAACAGTGTCCTGTAGCCAATTCAGAAATCTAAGCATAATCGTAATTCTCCTAAGCCTGCATGTAAAACCTAAGTATAATTAAGGGCGACTAATTGTCGAGTCGATGAAGTTTCGGATTACAAGTTCTCGGTCGACGAGTTGTCGGTCGACGAGTTGTCGATCGATGAGTTGTCGGTCGACCAGTTGTCGGTTGACGAGTGGTCGGTCGACGAGTTGTCGATCGATGAGTTGTCGGTCGACCAGTTGTCAGTTGACGAGTGGTCGGTCGACGTGTTGTCGATCGACCAGTTGTCAGTTGACGAGTGGTCGGTCGACGTGTTGTCGATCGACGAGTTGTCGGTCGACGAGTTGTCGGTCGACGAGTTGTCGGTCGACGAATTATCGTGATACCACGTCCTGCGCTATGGCTTATACATTTACTGCTTTTAGTTGGCTTATTATCTAAAGTTGATAAATTTAGTTGAAATTTTACGCCATGCAAATACTGCTATACATGTGCGCATATACCGGAATATTAAGTTGTTAAAGTCGATCGTGTGGTGTAGTGGTAGTATGCTTGGCTCGAGTACAAGATTCCCTGGGTTCAACTCTCAGTACAGCGTTAACCTTGGGAAAAATTTCTAAAAAAGACACACCTCATACTATAATTACGTCCGCGGGCCAATGTTACTTTTACGACCGTAAACAGTAGATTAAGCGTATTTCTAAGCCTAAGCCTAAGCCTAAGCGTTGCAAAAATGAGTTTCTAAGCCTAAGCCTAAGCCTAAGCCTAAGCGTTGCAAAAGCGTACTCCTAAGCCTAAGCCTATGTAAAAAATGTAATCTAGAATCAAAACCTACTCTTGTATAGACCCACCAGAACACCTGGACGCCACTTAAAGTAACATGGATCCGACCGCGGATACGGTATATCGCGTTAAGCTATAAAGCCAAGGTTGTAGGGAAGATTTCGGTTCAGAAGGACATAACTTAACGTAAAAGATTGTTGCTAATCTAGCGAGAGAGAGAAATGTCGCAGCCCATGAATAAAAAAGGAACGGAACAGTAGTATCAGCATATTCCTAAGCTTAAGCTTAAGCCTAAGCGTAAGGATGAGCCTATTCCTAAGCCTACTGCCCGAACCTAAGTGTAAGCCTAAGCCTAAGCAAAAAAATTTAGTCTAACGCTTGATCCGATCCTATTCTATACATGGGCCAATATCATGATCTGCTTATAGTGCATTGTGCTTGCTTTTATGCTTTGCTTGTATTTATATATTATTTATATTTTGTATTATATATTATCCTGCCAAAGAATAAAAATTGCTTTCTTGTCCATGTTTTTGGCAAATGTATAAAACAGGACCGTGACAGTATTATAAGCATATTTCTAAGCCAAAGCCTAAAAGCCTAACCGTAAACAATGAGGTAATACCAAGTATAAGCAAAAAAATTGGTCTAAACTTTAAGCTGTACTCTATTGCAGTCCCGCAGAAAAACGTATACAAACAACCGTTTCCAAAATCGCCGTTGCGGCCTCGGCTCGGATTCACGGTGTAAATTGGTACGGATATAGTAAAAATAACGTAAACCGGAACGGGTACCAATCAAAATAATCGAAACGGAAACGGAACTCTGACATCAAAGTAAAATTTTCAAAAATGTCATATTTGTCTGCCAATAACAATTAAGGTATGTGTAATTATTACGTCAACTTTAAAAAGAACAAATAGGGATACTTTGAAATTTTATTAAGATTTTAGATGGAATTTTGTCATTTTACTTTATATCGAACAACTGCAAAATACCTGTAATGGAAACTGGTGCTATTTAGGCATGATTTAGGGCTCTTGCTGAGCCTAAACTTAACAACATTCTCAGTATTACTAAATCGGAAATAGAACCGGAAACCGACGCTAAATATTCTACCACAAACGCAAACGGATATCCTGTTTCGCGCTGTGTAGTTATCTTAGTATAAAATTTACCCTGAGGCTTTCTGCTTAAAAAACTCGGTAAGAACTAAACTAATCCTAAGAATTTGAAACATTTAAATTTGAAATTTTTTTCACTCGAAACAATGCCAATTGCCGGCTCACCAGGCTCAGGGTGAGCTAAAATTATTTCTGTAGAGGCATACAAGGGTTTTCGATGACTTACATGCAAGGTTAAAAATATTCTAAGGGAAGCTAAAAAGTTTCTGGGAGGGTTGAGCCCACCTTCCCAGGGCCCCATTCCTTTGCTACGGGACCGCTTCAAACGCACACAATGCCACATATCATCAACTATAATATTTTAATGCACTTGTTATACAGGTATGATAAAACCCATATACAACAGTGATATGCAAATATACACGTATATCGAATACCAGATACATATTTGGTAAAATACACGCAACCGGAACCGGAAGTTAGGTTCCGACATAGGAACCGTATGGATGGTAAAAAATACACCGAGACGCGAAAAACAACTCATTGCTTATAAAACCAAATAATTATTATGTCAAATATTAAATATTGTTCATATTTGGCGAATTTATTTCTACAACTTATGGCCGACACTGTTGGTCGCCGTGTGACGCCGTCTTTGACTGTACGGAACCATCCGTCGCCGTACGGAATCGTCCGTCAGGCACGGGACCGCCGGTCACCGTACGGCATTGTTCGACGCCGTCCGTCGCCTTCAGACGCTGTTAAACCGACGCACGTGTATTGACGCATGGGTCAATGTAAAGAACAGGGGAAGAACAGTATTATAAGCATATTCCTAAACCTAAGCCTAAGCCTAAGCGTAAGGATGAGCATATTCGTAAGCCTAAGCCTAAGCGTAATAATGAGCATATTCCTAAGCCTAAGCCTAAGCGTAAGAATAAGCATATTCCTAAGCCTAAGCCTAAGCCTAATCCAAGCAAAAAAGTTAGTCTAAAGCTTAAGCTTGCCGTATTGCAGTCCCACAGAAAAACGTTCCGCCCCCGATCTTTGTAACAGGTTATATACCTACCGTGTATACAAATTGCGAAATTTTTTGCATACCTGCAAGTATGATATGCGGAATGTTTATTGCAATTATTTCTAAGTTAAACACTACCATATAGAGCCTTTTGCGAAAATTTTGCTTGCGGATACGGACGCTGAAGAACCCGGAATGTTTGTGTGTAAAATTTAACCAGTTTTTAACGGATGTTATATAACTTGAAGCTTGCCGAAGTCAAATGAAATTCACCCGTGAACACTAAACCTTTTTTATCGTTTTTCCAAATTTTGACCGAAGATTCTGCATATTCCGGGCTGACGAAGCTACTAAGATGCAAATATTAGTGCGGCTTAGATATTCTCAAATGTGTGTAGCACCTATCATCAGTTTGTGATTGATCTTGTTCGTAGTTTAAATTTGTCTACATTTATGGTGCGGTGCTATGGATGTCGGATTTCCAGCGTGAGTAATTCACGTAGCATACCGCACGGTGACGTACAAAGACACACGGCGCCGGAAGTTGATAGACGACACCGGATGGCGACGGACGGCGCTGGACGTCATCATAAGTATAGTGCCACCCTTGTTCTGCAATAAAATAGTTATTGTAACGCAGCCAGTCACACCACTTCCTATCGTAAGGACTGTGCCTGAGCAGACGTGGGGGCTTCCCCCAAACTCCAGGGTAGTGGCCCCCAAACTCGTAAGCGAAGCGGGTACGAGTTGCAAATCTAACGAAGGAGATAAATTTTATAGCCTATGTATAGAACAGATTCGGAAAAGTAGTATAAGCATATTCCTAAGCCTAAGCCTAAGCCCAAGCTGCGGTTTTTGGTTCAACCGGTTAGGGTGGGGGTTAGTGGTGGGTGACACCACCTAAGTACTAGAATCAACTATTAATTTGAACAATTAGAGAGATAAGCTATCATTGGATATTGTCTGACAACGTCATTTAAGCAATTTCAGTTATACGACGATTTCAATATCGATTTGCAACTGGTGATAGGTGCTATACACATTTGAGAATTTCGGTCTGCAAACAAGACATTGAAATTGAAAATCTTAACAACCCGAAATATTTATTTTAAATACATAATTTGTCTTATCAATAGTGAACGAATCAAACCATAAACAGCCCGCAGCGTATCAGATTTAACAGCCCATATTCTCTAAATGTGTATCGCAACTATCATCAGTTAGTAATAAATTTTCAAACTGGCTTGCAGTTGCTGAACTCAAAATTGATACAGAAGTAGAGCAAATCAAATGCGAAAAACATGCCAAATTTTGAGTCTCAGCATTCACTGATGTGAAAGTTACAAGACCTGTTACAAACTGGTGATAGGTACTACACACATTTGAAAATACGCGTCACGATTACACTAAGATTTAGCTTTAACTATATATACCAAATCGCTTAAAATGCGAATTCCGGATTCTTAGTCATTTAAGGGTGGTAAAATCCTTAATCCTAGACCTCGTCTGTCTGCGTTCCCATGTCAATGGAACCGGATTATTGTTTCAGTAAAATCTGTTTGAACTATAACCTGCAGGGAAGCTACAGGGCGGCGGGCCCATGTTACTTTATCGGGCGTCCAGGCTTCTGGTGGGTTTATAAAACAGTAGGTTTAGATTCAAGATTACATTTTCGTTGCTTAGGCTTAGGAACACATTTGTGCAATCCTTAGGCTTAGGCTTAAGCTTAGGCTTAGCGAATACGCTTAATCTTCTGTTACGCCGCTTAAAATAACATTGGCCGGGCGGCGTATACCCCCACCAACCCCTGTAAGCACTGAAGATACTGCAATGCAAATTGGCCAATATTTGCTAAAATGCGCAGTAAAATTTTCAAAATATCCCCGCTCACAGAAAAAAAAATTAGAATACATCATACTGATTGGATCAGTTTGGGACTTTACCTGTGGGAAAACGTGGGTCAGATAAAAGCGTTCAGCCGTGGGTATACCCGCAAGTTAAGATTTGTAGCACGCGGGTGAAAAATTGACAATTTTTACCGGCGCCACGCCTTCAAGAGTTAAGGTGCCAAACAGACGGTTATTAGCTAAGTCAGTCAATGAGCGTTGAAAAAAGCAAAAGTCGTGTGCTTTATTTAGTTGGGTTTGAAATTTGTTGTTTCTAAGCTTTCAGGTGTAAAATTCATTGGAGCTATAATGCACAACTTCATTAAAGTGCAAATCACCAGCGATCTTTACTGGCATAATTTCAGGCGCGGGTAAAATGTGGGGTTGTGGGTAGATCTATTTATCGTGGGTTAACTCGCGGGTAAAAAATTCTTATTCGCCTGGGCAAAACGCTGTCGGGTGTAAAATCCTTACCCACATCCAGCTCTGGATTGGATGGGTATCAGAATGCTGGTTTGGTTTTAAAATTTAGTTTTCAACTCGTCAACGCTTCGCGTGGTCTGTTTATGGTTTGAGCTCACAAGTCAACTATTAATATTACAAATTCCATCCACTGAATGGATCACAAAACGCAAGCAAATCACGAAATTCGCATCCGATATCACAACAAATGTTTTGAATCTGTCCCAGAGTTGCGTGAGTTACTGCTCGCTTGGACGCCACCGTTGAACTCCTATTTTCAACTGCTGGCTCTGTGCCGAATGAACTCAATTCTACAGTCACCCGTTGATTCTGTTGTTGTTGTTGTTGCTGTTGGTGTTGTTGTTGTTGTGGCTGTTGTAGTTGTTGTTGTTGTTGTTGTTGGAGTCGCTGGAGTCGTTGTTGTTGTTGTTGTGAATATTGAACTGGTGGATGAATTGGCGATAATCCAATCACTGACGGTGTGTTTCGATATCGCAACAGATAATTGATTAAATCGACTGGTTGCTCTAAAGTTTGAATCAAAATTTAGATATGCTACATGTAAAGATCAGAGACGGAACGTTTTTCTACGAGACTGCAATAGAGTAAAGCTTAAGCTAGAGATTTTGAATATTTTTTTTTGCTTAGGATTAATCGATATAAGCTCATTCATACGCTTAGACGTAGGCTTAGGCTTAGAAATATGCTTATATACTACTGTTACGGCAGTATACGTTGGCCAAAATTGTTAAAATCAAATAAAGTCATTTCAAAACACCCTAAAATAAATGTTTTTATTAATTTTGTCAAAATTGCAATTCAAGCGAAGCCGAAAATTGAATAAAAATTACGAATACAAAATAAAACCAATGACGTACTGTAGTGACCCGAATAAGAGGGGGTGGGGTAATAAGACGGTGTCCCCATTTTGAGTAACAATTAGTTGAAGTCCGTATCCCTTAATGAGTGTCCGTAAGCGGATAGAGTCCCTAAACGCTAATTCAAGTTCATAAATGTCAATTATCCTTAGTTGTAGCGCATAAACGACTCCATGACCAAATAAAAGCGAGTTCGAAACTTTAAAGCGTACTTAAGTTTTGAATATAATTCCTAAGTATATACAACCTTGCATTATCGCTCAAGCTTTTGATACACGACAAACAAACGTTTAATTCAACGGATAGTTACAATACCGGAAATATATCAGTAACGAAGGGTGGCGGAAGTTGGATTGAAAATTAATAAGTCGTAACCGAATAACAAGGGGGAGGGGCACCCTCTGGAGAGGCCAAATCAGTCTCCACCCTTCTTATTCGGATCACTACAGTAATAGCGACTTTACCTTGGCCAAACTGGTCCGGTATGGACCGTTTTTTTCGTTTCACTTCGCACGCCAAACTCCACGCCATACTAAACGTTTGACCTCCTGGTGGACACAGGGTGAGTTTCCCGAAATTTGTATCCAGAGAATCAATTATTCTAACCGCAGACAGCAATAAGACGCTAATGATTAATACTGTTACATAATGTTTTTTGTTATAATTCATTTTGTTGTGTAAAACTTCCTGTAACAAAATGTTCGTTCGTTTGACGAGGATCTTACACAAAACAAACTGTTTGGTATTCAAGAAATATTGTCTGAAATTTAACACAGTTATGTCTTAATACAGACTAGACATATATATGTCTCGAATTCAAGACTTTTATTTCTAAAAAAGTTTAGAAAAATGTGTCTTAAACTTTTTCTCACTTAAAAGTCAGAAGTTTAATATGCTATTTCATGTGACGATTCAGATCAAATCTGAAATATAAGACAAATATGTCTGAACTATAAGATGAAATACGTCTTAAATATAAGAAAAATATGTCAGAAATAAGCGAGTTCTGTTGATTTTCCAGACACAACTGTTAGAAATGAAGATTTGCCTTTGCAGAAAAACTGCCTTCAAAATTGGGAGTTAAGCTCAACCAAATTCCCTAATTTTACAACCAAAGATAAGAAGTATATACTTAGGTTTGTATCTGTAAATTCAATTATTTAAAAAACGGAGCAACTTGTTTACATACATTAAAATCAGACAATGTATTCTTGAATATAAGACAACTATTTCTTTTATCCATTTCAGAAGCAAATTTCTGATCCATAAAACTATTAATGTCTCATATTTAAGACAATTTAGCGTTGAAAATTTAAGAAAGTAACTGTCTTAAAATTTCAAGACGTTTTTGTGTGTAGTTTACGTTTACTTAAAACACGGCAATATTTTCTTGGCCGTTAACTGCATATAAATGTCACTGCATTAACATTGAAACATTGGTTCGTAACAGTAGTCCAAAGCATATTTCTAAGCCAAAGCCAAAACCTAAACCTTCACATAATGATAAGTGTGTAGCTAAGACTAAATTAAGCCTAAACATAAGTTTTGGTCTATTTACCACAGATTTCGTGTTGCTTACAGAACCATATGCGTGATTCGCTGTATATACTTTAAAAAATTCCCTAAGGACGTATAAAAAATAGCCACTTTCACAAGCTTTAGAATATAACAGGTAAAAATAACTTTTCGTTACAGCTGAAAATTATACAAAATTTGGCTCGGAGCTGTCAATAGCGGTAAAGGTGCATTCTATTAAGCATGCCTTCCAGCGCCAATGGGGTAGGGTCCTCTCAGACAAGCCCGAAGCCTGCTTATCTTACTATTATGAGGGTAAAAACAAATTTAAGAGGGCAATCAAGAGTTTTTGATTTACTTATAAACGAAGTTGCAACTTCTAAAGAGGAATGGAGCTCCCACTGGTTCCCTTAGGGCGAGCACAACGTTAAACCTTCTAAAGCCATATTCACACGTACAAGTTTTTGCAGCGTAAAATTACAATGAAACTTGCATGTGCAAGTTTGGTCACACAGCAGCTTTGAAGTTCTTGCAACTGCAAATTATTCACTGTAACTCATGCTATTGAATCTAATTCACATCTGTGAAAGCAGTTACAAGTCACTTGAATTTTTTACACTTGCAGTTTGATTGGTCAATCGGAATGTTCCTTTTTGAAATACTTGCAGCTGCAAATATTTCGTGCAAATTTCAACTGTGAGTCCCTCGCTGCATAAACTTGCACGTGTGAATGGGGTTTAAGACCAATTTTCAGAAACAGTCCTTTCAGTTTTATGTTTCTAGAAGTTACCTTAGATTATAGAAGTTTTGAGTGAATTTCGATTACAATCTTCTGATTAATAATTTTCAAATTGTGAAAAGCAAAAAAAAACATAAACTAAGATTTTGGTTGTAACGCAGGTATATCCTGTATGCCTAGATAGTTCAGATTAACATCTTAAAAGCTTAAAAAATCGAAATCCCTTACCGGTTAATAAAGCTTAGCCGGATATTGGAATATTAGTCATTTTTAAGATGAGTTTGTTTAGGATCGCTAAAAAATTAAACTAAAATATTGAAAATCACGTAAACAAATGGCGAATTTGAACCCAGCTAAAATAGACCGGATATCCCACCCTGTTGTCTGTCAAGTGAAGATATTGGGGTTAAGGTATTTGATGCAATTAATTAGCATAAGTCACTTGTGGACAAAACCTCGACTGTTGTACCGTTTTCTCAACATTTACAGTTAAGGCTTGGCTTAGCGAAGACCAATGTATTGAACAAGACCGTAAAACAGTAGTATAAACATATTCCTAAGCCTAAATCTAAAGCGCAAGGATAAGCCTAAACCTAAACGTAAAGTCAAAAATTAATCTAAAAGTTTATGCTTACTCTATTGCAATGCCGTAAAAAAGCGCTGTCCCTGATCTTTGCATACGCCGGAGAAAATCAGGCAACGGTTTAGGTTTACGTCAGCCTTATGTAAGCATTTTTCTGTACCTAAAACTTAACCGTGTGAGTAGTGTGAGATCCGAAACATTAAACTTATATTAGTCGACGCTACAAAATGTAAGTAAAATCTTGGCTTTAAGTAAAATCGAATTTAATTGGTTGTTTTTGTAAACAAGCCACTATGGCGAGAAAGGTCTATTACTGAAAACTGATTGGTTCCTAAAGTATACTTCTATTCTGGTTCAAAGTTAAAAATACCTTTGCCTAAAAATAGACTTAAACTTACGGCAATTAGCTCAAAGAGCTTGGTATTTTACTATTTTGAGGTTATTGTTCGCTTTGAGTTGTTTCATCAAATTATGTGTTATTAATATCATTAGAAAATTTTTAGCCAAAATCTTTCTGTCTGTAACCTGTCTATTTTTGACCACTTAAAAATCACAACCCGAAGCATTGAACAATTGTTTCGAAACTGATTCTGTTGTGGTTCAAACCAAACTTAACTCGAATAGCAAATTTCTGCTCTTTATTCAACAGGATTTCCAATCGATTATACAAATCTTTATTACCATCATTAATAACCTTTGAATTAATAAAGGTCGCTTTATTAATATGTAAATATAATATAGAAATATAAATAAATATATAAACAAATCAATAAATAAATAAATATATATAATATATATAATACATAATATATAAGGGAACATTTGAATTTAAACATAACTATTGCAAAACTCAAGGAATAGCGAATTTCAATAAATGAGGTTATGTTTGTAAGTTTTCTAACATCAGTGAGTGGCTCACCAGATGGAAAAAGTTTCGAAAAACTTGTGTGTAAAAATCACAAAGACAGGTTTGTCGCCTACACTGTAAATTCCACTAAAGTTGATTTTAACTCAGAATGACTTGAATCACTTAGTCTGAGTTAGAACTATCAGAACTCACGATCCTGAGTATATTCATTTCATTCTAAGTTAATTCAAAACCCTCCCGATGTCAACTCAACTCATAGTGAGAATCAACTCAACTCTCAGAGTGAGTTAAAGTTTACTGTTATTAACTCAGAAATAACTAACTTTCCGTCCGAGTTGATTAATTAAATTACTGGAATTTACAGTGTAACCCAGGGTTCCAACCGCAACTAGTTTTGTCGAAAGTGGAATTAGAATCGGAATCTAATTTTTCTTTGGGAACCGGAATCGCAATCGGAATTGGGATCAAGTTTTAGTAATTCTATTGAAGTTAAAAGTGTATGACTCCTAAACTTTTGTTGCAGTATGCCTATCCGTTACTAATTGCAGTTTCAATATTTACTAAGAAAAAACCATCAGAATAATTGCAAATGAACGAAACAAAACGAAACAAGCAAAATTTAAGTTCAATCCTCTTAAAAACTCATAACCGAAAAATCAGAATTCCGGCATCGGAACAGCAGTCAGCCGGAATCGGAAGTCAAATTTTGCCGGAATTTTAGCCGGAATCGGAATTCCGATGGAACCCTGGTGTAAACCTATTTGCCTACATTTCTATTTAACCAATTGTATTTCAAACCACAAAGGATTATGTAGTTGTACCAGAGAAAATTTTGACACAATTTTGCGTAAATCTCTGCCTGTCTACGTCAAATAGCAGCAAATACTTACGAATTTAAGAACTAAATTATAATTTTCAAAAACGCGATATTTCTTCATTCAAAATACCGTTAATATTTTTATCATTTATCCGTTTTAAATAATTCCACGTTAATTGCGTGATATCAAATTGCGTGCAAGAGAATATTTTATGAAAACTGCGGTATTTTACACCGTTTACATCGGTAAAATCACGCAAATTTCACTTGAATGTTTCTCAAAAGACAATTTAAATTTGTGTCGTAAATCTAACAAAATTACATAGCTAATACAAAAACAAATTTTTACAAAATTATAAATTTCGTCCCAAAACATGCAAGATTTGTAATATAACCTACGTTACAACATAGGTGACGCAAAAAATAAAAGGTGTAAGCGTGTCAAGCGAGAAAATTTACTATTACGTGAGTAAATCTCACATAATACCGCATCGTGACCCAGGGGCCGGACCGGTAACGGACGGCGCCGGACCGGTGACGGACGGATCCATAGCGTCATCCTAAAGATTCACTCCTTCTAGAAGCTTCTTGCTGCCTCTTGGACTATCGACCGATTTTAGAATTCCGCTGATTATGCCTAAGACCGAGCCTAAACCTGAACCTGTTGGGTTGAGTTGTGAAATAGATTAACATTGTTTCGAATGGGATAACTGATGTTAGTCCCAACGTAAACTCACAAATCTAAACTGGATAAAAGTAGAATTAAACAACAAAAGCGACACTTTTATAGGCTTCTGAATTTAAGCTTAATAACCCTTTCTCACATGAATATTTTCAATTTCATATGAGATGTAATTTCAAGGTAAGATTCGATCCCCAGTCTCTCGGGTGGGATGCGTTTACGATGACCACTCATCTACAGGAGCTTGACGCTCGAGCCCGAACTGGCTGTCACGTCTTGTAGAGATTTTGCACTGCGCATATAAACTTAGAATTGTTAAACGCTGCTCACAGTGTCTGTGTTGCTCTTATATTACTTGTATTTAGTTGCTCATAGTATACTCTATGAGTTAAAGCGTTAAGCCTCAACCTTTGCCCGAGCCTTTGCCTAAACCTAATAGCCTTCTTAAATATATCGGCGAAGTGTATGTTTAAAAAGCCAAAATTCTTGCTATTTGTATTTTATTATATATTTTTTCATAAGTTTTGATGCGAAATCAAATAGAACTTATAATGATTCAGTTTGATAAATAATAACAGAAATTATGTTAGGCTTCGTTTATACCTTTTTTTTGCCATACGACAGTTCAAAGCTTTGATATGGTTTGCTAAAGGTTATCGTATATGAACCTTTTGCTGTCTTGAGATCATCAGACACTTATGGAATGGCAAAAGAACTTGAAAAACGCCGACAGAGATTTAAGCATAACTTTACAATAGAGACGACGGCATTCAAAGAGGCAGCAAGAAGTGTCCTGAGGGGGTGAACCTTTAGGATGGCGCCATGGCTCAGTCCGTCACCCGTCCGGCGCCGCCCGTCGCCGTATGTCGTGATACGGCGACGGGAATTACTCACATATGATACCGTATTGTGACGGACGGTGCCAGATGGGTGACGGACGGGGCCGGATGGGTGACGACGGACGATGCCGGACGGGTAACGGACGACGCCGGATGGGTGACGGACGACGACGGACGGGTGACGGACGACGCCGGACGGGTGACGGACGACGCCGGACGGGTGACGGACGACGCCGGACGGGTGACGGACGACGCCGGACGGGTGACGGACGACGCCGGACGGGTGACGGACGACGCCGGACGGGTGACGGACGACGCCGGACGGGTGACGGACGACTCCGGACGGGTGACGGACGGTGCTGTACGACAAGCATACCGCAACCCTTATAATCCCGTTCTCGCAAAGTACGCTAACAAAACTACTTTGATATTTTATTGAACGTTTGAATATTTTCAAATACTCCGAAGCCCATGGTCACTCGAAATGGTAAAATTTTGAAAATTTTTTGCATATTTGAGCTTCTTATAACCTCGCGTAATCATTTCACACGCGAATTTGTTTTTTTGGAAAATTCAATTTTTTGACACCGCAAGGTTGGCCCATTGTCACCACATACTCATTTGTCAAAAAATTTGCACAATTTATGCGGGGTTCTCATTGTAACCGGGGCAGCTTGAGACACGTTTTGTAACTATTAGACTATTGGGTAACATTTTTGTCTGTTTATAGACCCCCATACCGTATTACAAAAATTCGTATTTGTCTGCTATTATCATGTGTGGGTCACCTTTCTTCAATATCATATTCGAGGTATTGTGTGCGAATATAATATGATATATATTTTCAAATGTCTGCATACTTGTGGTAACATACCCAAATTGTTCTGTTGAATATCATATGATACTAGAATTTGAAATTTGAATTTTCGAATTGTGAAGCTGTGGTTTTAAGCGATTTTGTGTGGGAAATGAATTTACTGGCGTGTATTTAGTATTTAATTAAAGCACATCTGTACCGCTGTCGTCCAGCTTTCCATTCACTTATTAGTACATACGTTGAACATTTAAGAGCGGTGGATTGTAAGCCAATATCATATGACATTCGAATTTTGTCTGTTAACCCAATATGACAGGCCGAATTTTAACGTTGACGTCGAATCAGCATGGGAAAAACCGTGACCCACCTGCCTCCGGTTATAACGTGAATCCTGCATTATATATAATCACTCAAAGTAGTCAAACTATACTGTATTTTCACTGAAATAAGCATGTCAAACATTGCCTGAAAAGAATAAATATAAAATATTAATTTGTCGTTATTTGCAAGTATATAATACCCTCATCAACCTACTGGCTATCTTTTCCCGAAACGAACTCCTGGCTAATAGGTTCCTGATTGTTATATACAAATTAATAATTCTAATTATATATGAGGTGTAATTTAGGTAACATGACGTAATTATACTATGACGTATTATTTTTGAAAAGTCTCCTTCGTGAGAACACATAAAACGCTGCCGGTATTAACAAATGCTAACAAAACGCGACACAAAAGTTTATGCTTTCAGCTTAAAAGACTCTTTACAGACCAGAAATGTGTGTAGGTCTTCTGTTCTGGAAAATAATTATTCCACATACAGAAGTCAACAAAAACAATGAATAGCAACTTTTTAGAAGGCATTATTGGCGATAAAAGCTGCGCCAGGTTCAATGGACACGCCACCAGGTGCATAAGCATTCTACTGAATACCAATACAACGCCCTATTTACACGTGCAAGTTTTTGCGTCGAGAACTTACAGCTGCAAGTTGCACGCAGAAATTTTATTTTTTTTTGCGTCAGCCAATGAGAAAGCGGCTGCAATAAATTCAGTGAACTTACACAGGTATTCACACATGTGTACAAAGTTTTAGCTGTGATCTTTAATGAATTATTTACAGCTGCAAGTTTGCGTACGGGATTTTTGACAAAACTTACAAATGCAAGTTGCACTTGCAAGTTCTCACAGCAAAAACTTGCACGCGTGAATACGGCTTAAATGGAACATTTTGTTATTAACCCTTTCTCACATGAATATTTTCTATTTCCCGTGAGACCTACTTTTATGCTAGGATTCGAACTCCAGTGACTGGAGTGGGAGGCGTATACCATCACCACTCAATTATAGGAGCTTGACGCTCGAGCCCGAGGGGGCTGTCACGTGTTGTGGTGATTTAGTACTATGTATACGTGTTGCAATTGTTAAACACGGTGCGATATATACTATTTAACGTATATACACTGCGCTCAGTCGCCTACAGGCAACTCAATGTCAGAAGGGGTTAAGATTTAGCATTAAAATTGCGTTTGGCTTTTCGTTAGTTTCGCTCGTGAACAGTTTTTACGCTGTCACATATCGAGCGACGACCTTCAGTCGGGCATTTTTTGAATCCGCCGCTGTCTGATGAAATGTCACATTTTCAGAAAATATAATAAATTCAAGTATAATGTTTTCGAATAGCTTCCAGAGTAGGCTTGTATAGCCAGCTTTACCGTGGCTAACGAGTTGTTGATACGCTCCGTTTTGAGGGTTGACATCCTGATTGATATCTCTGGAAAACAAAATCGCCCCGTACGTACTTGATAAGAGATTTCATTATTTACATATCAACACAATCCCAACAGATGGTTTGAGTAAGAAAATTAATATTTTAAACAAAATAACATACTAAACCTATGTCTTAAACAACAACAGTATACCAGCTTCGTAAGCCCCGCAGGGATCGAAGCATATCCGTCTAAAATTTTTGGAGACAAGAGACAATTAAAAGCCCTTATGCAAGCTTAAAAGCTTAAATATCATAAATTTATTCTTAAGCTAATTTTGCCATAACATGAGCACGATACCCCTGCCGAAATGTATTCGTGGTTTACGTTCCGGTTGTTTATTGGTTTAAAAAAATTACACCAGATTAGCTAAGGCATTAAATTAATTAATTGAAGATTAATGGTTGCACACTGAGCTATTAATAATTGCCCGAAATTGTCGGTTTTTACATTTTGCTCCGGCTTTGGTGCCGCCAGATTTGTGACGAAGTTAACATAAGCACAACCAGTAGTACTGTAGTGACCCGAATAAGAGGGAGGGGACTGATATTTATTTGGCCTCTCCAGAAAGTACCCCCCATTGTTATTCAGTTACAGACTGGTATTTATTTTTAACCCACGCTCCGCCATCCTTCGTTACTGACATATATCCGATATTGTAACTATCCGTTGAATTAAACGTTTATTTGTCTTGCGTCAATAGCTTGAGCGATCATTCAAGGTTATACTTAGGAATGTGCTTTCAAAATTTACGTACGCTTTAAAGATTCGAACTGAATTTTATTTGGTCCTGGAGTCATTTATGCACTACAATTAGGAATAACTGACCTTCATTGACTATTAATTAGGATTTACGGAATCCGCTTACGGACTCTTATTAGGGATACGGACTCCTATTAATTGGGACTCAAAATGGGGAACCCCTCTTATTTGGGTCAAATTTTGGCACCCTCCATTTTGAGATCCTGGATCCGCCAGTGCCCTACCCCCTCTTATTTGGGTCACTACAGTATGTGTGAAAAATACTACACACAAAATAAATTGTCTTGTATACAAGAAATAATGCCTTTGTTACAGTGGCAAGACCATTTAGTCAGATTCAAATTTTTTGGTAAGATTTTTTACTTAAAAGTTTTGTCAGTTTCGACTTTACATTCGGAGGCTTCCAACTGGCGTCTTCACTTGCTCGAATTATCTTGTTTGCTGAAGTCTACAGTAATTTTGAGCTTTCATAATGTGACGGATTTACTAATTGTAAATCCAATTGACATGTACACTGCAAAAAATAGTGAGTCAGATTGACTTTCTCTGAAATGGGCTTTTCGGGACTGCACAAACTTAGTCAAATTCGACTCCGCCAGAGACAAATTTGACTCATTAAGCGACTCGGATGAGTCGAATTTGATTCTGGCGGAGTCGAATTCGGCTCCGTTTGTGCAGTCAGGAAAAGTCTATTTCGGAAAGAGTCAATTTGACTCACCATTTTTGCAGTCTTAGTCCTATCAGGCGCAAAAAACTGTACCAATTTTTGAAGCTCTCTACTGGCTGGTTCGAAATTTACACAACCTATCGTCAACTGGTTAATAGGTACTACATGCATTTGAAAATATAAGCACAGGTAGGCTGAAATAAAGTTCCCTATTAGTGTAAAAAATGCTGAGTCAAATTGACTCTCTCCGAAATAGGCTCTACGGACTACACAAATTGAGTCAAATTCGACTCCACCAGTGAGTCAAACGAGCGACTCAGTGAATCAAAGTTTACTCTGACACAGTCGAATTTGACTTAGTTTGTTGAGTCCCGTAGAGCCTATTTCGGAAAGAGTCAATTTGACTGACCATTTTTTTGCTGTCTAATATTGGGGTCTCGAACGGATGTTTCTGGTACGTTCGAATACCAGCATCGCGTATTATTAATGTTAAAAATGGAAAATGATATAAACAAAAGACTACATAGTACTCATAAACAACTCTTACAGGATATTCTACTTTAATATGCATATAAATAACAGCCCATGTAAAGATCAGGTGCCGAACGTTTTTCTGTGGGACTGCAACAGAGTAAGCTTAAGCTTTAGACTAAATTTTTTGCTTGGCTTAGGCTTACGAATATGCTCATTCTTACGCTTAGGCTTAGGCTTATAGGCTTAGGAATATGCTTATAATACAGTTGCGCCCCTGTTCTTTACATTGGCCTAACAATAACTCGCCTACACCATGCACTAAATAACCTTTTGTTGCTGTTTTGTCTAAATTATCAGTTAATACCTTGGTGCCTTAGCTATAAAATTAATTGCAAATTGAGTTTTGCAATAGCGTAGGCAGGCACATAAAGGTTTGTTTGTAACCAATGTGTTCTTCACTGTAGGAAATGGTGAGTCAAATTGACTCTCTCCGAAATAGGCTCTACGGGACTACACAAAATGAGTCAAATTCGACTCCGCCAGAGTCAAATTCGACAAATTGAGTCGCACGTTTGACTCTGGCGGAGTCGAATTTGACTCATTTTGTGTAGTCCCGTAGAGCCTATTTCGGAGAGAGTCAATTTGACTCACCATTTTTTGCAGTGGTCCAATAAACTGATGTTAAAACTATTTTTTGACCTCCTGGACGCATGATGTTTGCTGTCAAATCTGTAATATTTCATATGATTATTCCAGTATTTCTTTATACACTGCAAAAATGATGACTCAAATTGACTCTCTCCGAAATAGGCTCTGCGGAACTACACAAACTGAGTCAAATTTGACTCCGCCAGAGTCAAATTTGACTCAGTTTGTGTAGTTCCGCCAAGCCTAAGAGTCAAATTTGACTCACTGTGTTCGCACGTTTGACTCTAGCGGAGGCGAATTTGACTCGGTTTGTGTAGTCCCGTAGAGCGTATTTCGGAGAGAGTCAATTTGACTCACCATTATTTGCAGTGTATCTCAAGGTTTCTGTAAACCAAAGCGGTTACAACTGTTTTAGCCACGATCCACTGAAAGGTCTAACGTACCTTTCGTGATTAACTTTACCTGTAAATGTACCGGTAGTCATGCTTGCAGCCAATGGTGGGGGCAGGAGGGTTCAGCCCGTTGGGAAGAATTTTGGCCCCAACTAGAAACTTGTCAACCTTGCTTCAATGCAAACCCTTGTACTTACACCAAATCCTGAGAAAGATTTAGCGTCCCTAGCAAGGTGAGGCGGCTACTGTCATGCAGGTACTTAACCTTTTTTCACATGAATATTTTCGATTTTATCTGACTGTTGCAATTTAGAATTCAACGTTCATGACATCCGTGTAGTCCGTCTACACTGGTCAACTATGAGAGATTGATATTCGCCCTCGATGGGGTTCTAATCACGGCCTGATGGGATATGTACTGCTCATACACTGCAAAAAATGGTCAGTCAAATTGACTCTCTCCGAAATATGCTTTTCCGGACTGCACAAACTGAATCGAAATTCGACTCCACCAGAGTCGAATGCGATTCACTGAATTTAGCCAAAATTTTTAACAGCGAGAAAAATATATCTTCGCTGACTACCGCAGTGACCCGAATAAGGGGGGATAGATATATATTTGGCCTCTTCAGAGGGTACCCTCTTTGTTATTCGGTTGCGGACTGTTATTTATTTTCAACCGACCTTCACTACCCTTCGTCACTGATATTATCCGGTATTGCAATTATTTGTTTAATTAAACGTTTACCCCTCTCTTATTCGGGTCACTACTGTAGTCATGAATTCGTTTCAAGATGGTATAGCCGTATCTACGTTCAGGGCCGTATACAAAGAAATCAGTGGGATATACCAAATAACTTTTACAAGCTCCAAAAAAGCCACTTTTACAGCTCGTAAAATATAAACTGCAATCAACTCTTCAAACCTGCTAACCTTAAATGCCACGAACTAGACTAAGGTTAAGAGGTGAAAGCAGAATCGTACGACAAATTGCCTCGTGTATAGAACAGGGCCGGAACACTAGTATAAGCATATTCCTAAGCCTAAAAGCCTAAACCTAAGCCTAATCCTAAGCCTAAGCGTATAAATGAGCATAGTCCTAAGCCTAAGCCTAAGCAAAAAAAAATTAGTCTAATGCTTAAACTGACTCTATTATAGCCCCTGCGGAAAACGATCTGGCCCTGTTGTATACACGGTTCGACAAATCTATCGTGAAAGCCACGGTCTTTACGATTTTTCCGCAACAAATTTGAATTTTATAAAATATGAAATGGTTCGTTTTCAGCTTGAAATATCTAAGCCCCAGCTGTTTGACATAAAAACGTCACCAACACAATTTATCAGAATTTTAGTACACTGCAAAAAATTGTGAGTCAAATTGACTCTCTCCGAAATAGGCTCTACGGGACTACACAAACTGAGTCAAATTCGACTCCGCCAGAGTCAAACGTGCGACTCAGTGAATTGAATTTGACTCTGACGGAGTCGAATTTTGACTCAATTTGTGTAGTCCCGTAGAGCCTATTTCGGAGAGAGTCAATTTGAGTCACTATTTTTTGCTGTGTACACCCACTTTCAAGGAAGTATTGTGATCTGAACGTTCCGTGTTCATCAAATCCAAGCGTAAGATCACAGATGAAATTGAAAATATTCATGCGAGAAATGATTATTACAACAGTAAAAATGCCACTTTTTGCCGACAATATCAATCGCTAGTGGTATTTTTGGACCCGCCCCTCATTAAACGTCCAGCCTGCAGGCGTGGTTTATTAATTAAGAATTGCGGTGGTACATTTCAAGGAATAATTAGGCACGTAATCTACGTTGGCAAAATTAGGCTAAACCGAATGAGTACCGATATAAACGCTTTCTTTGCGAGTTTTTACTTATCCAACGTCAAACCTGGCTGGGTATTTTACTCTATTCATACCCATCTGGTACCGAACCATTTAATACCTGGTACCAAAGGCGTATATAGGGATATTGGAAATATATTACCTCCCGAAACTTCTGGACAAGCCAGAAAAACGGTACCTTCATAGGTTTGATACTCTGAAATTCAGCGTAAAAAATTTATCGTTCGCTACGCTCACTTACAAAACAATACGAGTCTTTATATCTGCTCGAAACGACATCTTAGCTACGCCGTGGGTTAGTACTCGTATAGCGCCCATTCAGGTTTGGAACCAGGAACTGTTACTTGAGGAGGCCAGATGACCTCCTGAGGATGGGGGGGTCGCGAAGCTGGCAGAAAATTGTTTCTATCATAGATTTATTTTCAATGCTGCTGATAATTTTCTGTACGGAGACGGTTGGGTCAAGATGTTCCTTACTGGGGCCCATGTAAATGTCAGGTGCGGAACGTTTTTTGTGGGACTGCAACAGAGTAAGCTTAAGCTTTAGACTAACTTTTTTGTTTGGCTTAGGCTTAGGAATATTACCATTCTTATGCTTAGGTTTAGGCTTAGGCTTAGGTTTAGGAATATGCATATAGTACAGTTCCGCCCCGGTTCTGTACATTGGCCCATACTGGAAACCGCGGCCAACAACCCTCGCCCCTCAACCCGTAAATAGTACTTTCAGGTATCTGGATATTAAAATACAAAAAATAATAAATATACTTCAGTAATTAGTTTAATATATAAGAAATATAATATATTCTCACCATGACGTACCAATTTTCGTTGACCAACAAAAGCTATGCGCCTTTAATATTATTCCAGGAACCTTTTGGAAAATAATTCAACGTATGTTTCAATGGCCACGACCCGAGCCTTAACCACGCACAAAAAAGTATTTCTAAATTTAGTCAGAAAAGTATTTTCTGTGGCAAATATGACAAGTTTTTGTGAGATTTAAGACAATTTTTCAAAAAATAACTGAAAAACGTTTATTTTGAGACTTTATTTCAAAACTTTTCTGAAATCTTTTCTGTTATCACAGAAATACTTTTCGAGTGCACCTTGTTAATTATGTTTCTTAAGTGAAATAAATTTTTGTCTTAAATCTCAGAAATATATTATTTTGAGTGCAGACGAGGGCTTAGGCTTAGGCTTAGGAATAGGCTCATCCTTACGCTTAGGCTTAGGCTTAGGAATAGGCTCATCCTTACGCTTAGGCTTAGGCTCAGTCTTAGGCTTAGGAATATGATCGTTCTTACGCTTTAGCTTAGGCTTAGGCTTAGGCTTAGGAATAGGCTCATCCTTACGCTTAGGCTTAGGCTTAGGAATAGGCTCATCCTTACGCTTAGGCTTAGGCTCAGTCTTAGGCTTAGGAATATGATCGTTCTTACGCTTTAGCTTAGGCTTAGGCTTAGGCTTAGGAATAGGCTCATCCTTACGCTTAGGCTTAGGCTTAGCTTAGGCTTAGGAATATGCTTATACTACTTTCCGGCCCTGTTTTATACTTGGGCCTATATATGTATATATATAATTAGCAAATTACGGTTGCGCTCTAGCAACTCTAACCAACTAATATAATAAATCTATTTCTGTCAAACAAACTTATAAAAAAACTAGCGCAACTGGCTTGCGATAAAAGTCGCAGAACCTGGCTACGGTCGCCTAAAAAGCTTTCAGCCGTGGGCATCCGCTCCTGAAACGAAATCCCAGCTACAGCCGCTGACCTGAACCAGAACTTTTTTTTGCAATCCGTACGCCCAGTTTGTAATATGTTTGGATCAACGCACTTTTACATTGGATTATCCTTATTGTGTAGTTGAAATAGAGAAACATGCAGTTTAACATGTTAGTAAATATTGCTTTTACCATTTTTGCAGCTGTCATTATATACCAGAGCAGATCGGGGGGTACTTGAAGATGCTTAGGCTTAGGCTTACGTTTAGGTTTATGCATAGTGCACAGCCGCTTATAGTGAATATGGGCAGGTGAGGCAAAATCTAAGTTCAACTGCCTTAAAAACTCATAACCGAAAAATGGGAATTCTGGCATCGGAATGGCAGCCAGTCGGAATCGGAATCCTTATCGGAATTTTAGTCGAAATCGGAATTCCGTTAGAAATCAGGTAGATGATATAGGCTCTTTGACGATAACTGCAAATTCCACCGTGTTGATTAATCAATTTAGCTAGCGAGTTAATTATTTCTTAATTAATATCAGTAAACATTATCACACTCTGCCTTGTGTTGATTCTCACTCTGAGTCGAGTTGACCCTGGGTGAGTTGATTAATTAACTCAGAATGAGTTGAATCAACTCAAAATCTGGAGTTCTGATAGTCCTAACTCAGATTGAGTAATTGAACTCATTCTGAGTTAAAATCAACTCACTAAAATTTACAGTGTAACTGAATTTGTCTATATGTAAACAAAAATTATGTTTTTCCCAATTTTACTGTAGTTCGCCGAACCGTTCGCTTTGTCTCTGGCGACGACCCAGGTGAACAGTATGTGAAACCCGCAAACCGCATATAAATCGGAATAAACCTGTGACGCACAAACGCCAATTTATTTGTTGCGTGTACATTCGGTGTTAAATTTCACCGGATTACAGACGAATAAAACGTATCATGAGACCGAATTATTTGACAAACTGAGTCTTTGGTCGTGTTTTAATTTCAAGATTTTAGAACCCGGCAAAATTGAAGAAAAAATATTTTGTCTCAAAATTATTCTGTAGTCACAGCAAACTTCAGCTTATTTACGGGGATTGCAATATTTGCAAAGTGGACGCAAACATATGTCAGGCAAAGGTGTCGTATCGCAGTTGGATGCGTTAACAATTGGCCCATTTATAGAAAAGGGCCGGAACAGTAGTACAAGCTATTGCTAAGTCTAAGCCTAAGCCTGAGCGTAAGGATTAGCGTAAGCGTAAGCGTAAAACTGAGACCATGTCTAAACCTAAGTCTACGCAAAAAAGTTAGTCTAAAGCTTAAACTGACTCTATTACCGCCCAGCAGGAAAACGATAAGGCATTGTTATGCATGGGCCGAGTAAAAGAAAATCTGTTCGAACTACAAACCTTTATCGTAATACATATAATTTGCAATATAAACAAAAGGTATATAAATCACTTAGAACGGTGCCCAAAATACGTATGTGTGGCGTTCCGCACTGCAAAAAATGGTACGACAAATTGACTCTCTCCGAAATAGGTTTTTCCGGACTACACAAACTGAGCCAAAATTTGACTCCGCCAGAGTCAAATTCGAGTCAATGAATCGTTCAGTTAGTCGAATTTGACTCAGTTTGTGCAGTCAGGAAAAGTCTATTTCGGAGAGAGTCAATTTGACTCCCCATTTATCGCAGTGTGACTGCTCAAAGAATTCTAATACATCGACCTTTTTTAATATTTGTTTGATTAATAATGACTTTATATATTGTATTCAGTAAGTTGATTTTAACTCAGAATGAGTTGAATCGACTCAGACGTCTGAGCTCTGAGTTAGGTCTTTCAGAACTCAGAATTCTTAATTGGGTGAACTTTACTCTCAGTTAATTAGCTCAACTGGAATTAAATTAGCTCAGAGTGACTTAATTTTTACCATAAACTCAGAAATGAGCAGAAATAACTAATTCTCTCTCTGAGTTGATTAATGAAGTCATTAGAATTTACAATGTACCTCAGCCTAAACCTAAACGCAAGAATGAGTTAATACGTATTAAGTCTACGTGTAAAAGACTAAACGTACAAATTAGTCCAAAGCTTAAGTTTAAGTTGTTGCAGTCGCAGAGGGAAAATCGTTCGGCCTCTGATCTTTACATGGGTCCATGATTTAAACGGTTCTTAAAACAGGAAAAAATAAAGGTTTGTTGAACCATAAACACAATTCGTCAAACCTCAATAGTAAATCGTGCTCGGCTAATGCTGACGTCAACGGAAATTTAAAAATATTTATTTAGTACAGTCTACTAAAATTTCTGCAAATATATATGCTTAAAAGTTGAACCAATCGCTAACTTATTATTAGCCAATTTTAAAAAAACCTAGCTATGTTATTTTTATGCTGAAATATTGCTTCTGAAAATTTGCTAACAGTTATGTTATTGTACTGTTGATTAATTAGCAAAAAATCTAAAAACGAAATTTTTTATTAACTAGGATATTGGAAATAATTTATGGCACACATGTTATTCTCGCTCTATTTCGATGCCAACGCATAGGACGCAGCCAGGATTCATTTCTAAACACCGGTATATATGTTGTAGGCCAGTCTGGATAATCAGGCGAATTGCCAATTCGTCAAGGGAAATCTGCTATATATTACAAGTAAATAGCAGGTTGGCCTAGGCCACATACTATTAAATAGCACTCTCAATTAGGTTTTAGAAAGTAAATTTAAATTTACCATAACGCAAAAATTACGTGAGTTATAATGAACTCAAGTTGGACTCAACTGCGTATAATTATAAATTTGGAGGAAATTGTAGTGTAAATTGTAATGATGAATTTTCTTAATTTGTAAAGACCAACGCTCATTGGTTAACGGTAGTGTGCTTGTTAAAATAATTAAATCTGATTGGTCTATAAGTTCTATAACAGTTTAGCCCAGACCAAACTGCTATTAAACTAAATAGAAGATTGGTCTAGGCCAATTAGTAGTTGGCGTGAATAGCAGATTGGCCTACGACATATATATCAGGCTGTAAACGGATAGTAATAACAACCAAAACGAGTAGTTATCCAAATAACGGAAAAAGGAACGGAAACAGAAAACGGATATTGAAGTATAAAAGTTTCAAAGATGTTCTGTTTTTCTGCCAACAAAAGCGAGGTGTACATATATTCACTTGGCTTCTTTTAAAGAAAATATAGCGGGTTGCTTCAAAATTTTTTAAGATTTTGGATGAATTTCGTAAGTTTCATATAAAACAATACCTGCAGCGTATCTGTATTGAAAAACTGTGAGATATGCGCTTGATTTAAAACGATTTTTAAGCATTCACAAGCGAAAGCTTCTCTGATTTGTCACCGTTCAATTCCGGTCGTTCCTTTGCGGTAGGCGCTGGATGTTAAAATTACTAAGCTAATTTTATTACGGTATTTTGTCCGGGTAATTTTGTAATACCCGGTCCCAATGATTTGTTATGAAAACGCTGACCCGGAATTTTGTTGATGCGAAAACTTGGACCCGGACGTGTAATTCTTCGGTGGAAAAACGTTTTTGTTGCCTGTCCCGAAATTTCATTTGGGGCGTTTCTGACCAATGCCGGTTTTGGGTTACGTTCGTGTTCGTTGCCAGCGACGGATCGCTGGAATTTCTGACGGGGGGGGGCGGGGTGGCATATGTTATGAAACGCAAAAATTGTAACGTAGAAACCTTATCATATTGCCACCAAAAAGTTTGTGAAGTAGAAAAATTGTAAAGTAGGGACCTTATTATTTTGTCACAAACAATTTTTGAGGAAAAAATATAGGGACCTTTATCTTATTTATAAAGCAATTTCTGAGGGGAAAACTGTAAGGTAGGGAGGGATCTTACCATTTTATCACAAAAAATTTTGATGAGGGTGCGTACGCCACCCTCGCCCTCCTCTGGATCCGCTAGTGTTCGTTGTATAAACTTTAAACATTGTTGATTTAATGTTTAGAGTTGCGCTATACTTTTCTGACGTGTGGTGCCGTCCGTCACCCGTCACGGTGACGAACGTCGCCGTACGGGTGACGCACAGTGATGGCCGCCGCTGGACGGCGCCTGTCACATCAAGTATAGCGCAACCCATAAGCTAATAGAATTAGCGAAAAGGTAAACTGAATTAAAACCTACGCTTGACTTGCGTTACTCAAAAGACTCTGGGGTGGGTTGTTTCAATTGTAAATTTAAATATTACACAAGACTCGATCCAAGTGTAAAGTTCCCACGCAGCTTTGATTAGCGGTTGCTGAAATTTTTACAGGGTACGCAACGTGAGAATGGGAGTAAAACTCGCGAGCGAAGCGAACGAAAATCAGAAAGCCAATATAGTGCTGACCTTATCTACAAAATCTTCGTATTGATTACTGTTTCGGGGAGCGCTAGATGAAGGTATATCCTTATGGATACGCCGGTGACAGAATTTCTAAACTGTTGAATACGGTAAAATTTCTGCGATCAAATATTAAAATATGCTAATTTATTGACATCTGGTGCAATACAATTTAGTTTTTTACACGACAGTGCGGATTTCCCTTTGGACGTAATCCAGGATTTGAAATTTGAATTTTAATATTTTCAAATGAAAACCAAGCCAAAATTGGCCCAAATCTACATTTAGGGCCATCCCGTTTTCGGTTCGCGTAAAGATCAGGGGCGAAACGTTTTTTCTGCGGGTCCGCAATAGAGTAAAGTGTAAGCTTCATACAAAGTTTTGCTTAGGCTTATGCTTAGGTGTAAGCTCATTCTTGCGTTGAGACTTTGGTTTAGGAATATACTTATACTACTGTTACGGCGTTGTTCTGTATACATTGGCCGAGGGACTGAAAAACAGCTGGCTAATATTTTAGAGCCTATACTGTGCGTAACTTTAATACAACCTATCAGGTTAAGGATATCGTTCTAGCACAAAAATCTGGTCTTCAAATATAAGCACTTGCATTCTAAGTTCTTAAAACCGTAGTTATTAACACTACACTGCAAAAAATGGTAAGTCAAATTGACTCTCTACAAAATTCACTGTACGGGACTACACGAAACGAATCAAATTCGACTCCGTCAGAGCCAAATTCGACTCCCTGAATCGCACGCTTGACTCTGGTCGAATAGAATTTGATTCAATTTGTGTAGTCCCGTTGAACCTATGTCGGAGAAAGTCAATTTGACTGACCATTTTTTTCAGTGTATTCTTGCAACCAGCCAGTAGTTCTGCTGCAGTAACTCAGCCCAACAGTACCTTGCTACTCAATGTATCGAGATTACAATTGTGGTTTAGGCCGTCCGTTGTAGGATTAACATCAAAAATCTTGGCAGGTTGAAATTGTGCACAAGTTCCTTTTATGTTCAATGGCTTAAATACATTACGCAAAAATAAAGATGACAAAATTAGGTAATTTCCGCCTATTAATAGCGTATAGAAACAAAAACAATACATATTAACTGGACAGTCGGCCAATGTTACTGTTAGGGGCGTAAACAGTAGATTAATCGTATTTATTCCTAAGCCTAAGCCTAAGCGTTGTAGAAGCGTATTCCTAAGATTAAGCCTAAGCCTAAGCGTTGTAAAAACGTATTCCTTAAGCCTAAGCCTAAGCGTTGTAAAAACGTGTTCCTTAAGCCTAAGCCTAAGCGTTGCAAAAACGTATTCCTTGAGCCTAAGCCTAAGCAAAAAATGTAATCTAGAATCTAAACCTACTTTTTATAGACCCACCAGAAACCTGGACCCTCCTCAAAGTAAACACGGGTCGACCAGCCTTAAACCTCATTCTAAGTATATGGCACAAAATAATCAAAAATCGGTTACGATAACGTGAATATTGGCAAAGCATTCATATATAACAGGGTTTTTAACATCCATTCAGTCAGTGCCGGAGCAAACAGGGGTAAAGGCTGCCCCAATCTCCAGTGTTGGGGCCCCCAAACTCGCGAGCGAAGCGAACAAAAACCAGATGCATTTTAAACCTTCGACAGTTCTGTTGAAGCCGCTTATGGTTTGGGCCCCTTTAGGGGTTTGTGTCCTCCTAATGGGGGGTATGGAGAGTGGCTGCTCCGGCCCTGCATTCAGATAAAATTCTACAAGTAGGTAGAACATTTTGTTCTTATCACCGACCTCGGTCAGTGACTATTGTTTTGTGCAAAAGGTTTCATTAACGTCAATTATGTAACTTGTGAAAGCTAGCAATTATTCTTAAAGGTTACGCTTCAGCAAGATTCGTTCACTTTTAGGGGCAGACCTGCGTATTCACTGAATCTCTTGTTCTCTGACGCAAGACTTATAATTTTGACCATTATACTTATACAGAGAAATATATACAGTGTAAATGCGATATAAAATAGAGTTGTCGGGAACAAAGTAGAAGTCTGTTCAAAAACCCTTGTATTACCCCTCCTTAATAATTTTTAAGCCCCACCCCCTTTGCAAAGTGAGCTATATACGAGCCAGATACTTAATCTACAGTTTACGGCCTTAACATTGGCCACAAATCATTTTTACCACGGCCAAAACTAAAATGTACTTTCAGAAGTTTAAGGCACAATTCACACGTATACGTCAGCCCTGCAACTGGGAATTCTTATAGCAGCAATCGCAAGAAGGTGTCTATGGTACAAAGAAGAAAATGTTCCTTACATCGCCCGTCAACTCGATGGTTTGAGGAGGTGCTTCCGCTGGCACTCGGTCAAGCTTTTCGCAGGGGGTGCGGTGCCTACGACGCCCTCACTCGTACACTATAAAAAATGGGGAGTCAAATTGACTCTCTCAGAAACAGGTTTTTCCTGACTACACAAACTGAGTCAAATTTGACTCCGCCAGAGTCAAATTCGATTCAGTGTTGACTCTGGCGCAGACAAATTTGACTCAGTTTGTGTAGTCAGGAAAAGCCTGTTTCCGAGAGAGTCAATGTGACTCCCCATTTTTTACAGTGTACATGTGTGCCTGATGCAAAAGTTTTGCTACGAGAACTTGTAACAGGGCAACTTGCACGCTCAAGTTATAACTGTCGATGTAAATGTAGGTACACTGCAAAAAATGGTGAGTCAAATTGACTCTCTCCGAAATAGGCTCTACGGGATTACACAAACTGAGCCAAATTCGACTCCAGAATCAAATTTGACTCGCTAAATCGCACGTTTGACTATGGCGGAATCAAATTTTGACTCAGTTTGTGTAGACCCATAGAGCCTATTTCGGAGGGAGTCAATTTGACTCACCATTTTTGCAGTGTAAGCAAAATTTTGTGAAGGGCTCTATATGGTACAGCTTAACTTTAGAATTATTAATTATCATATTTGAAAAGTCAAACCTTAACAGGAAATTATGCATACATGCAACATTTTCACTTTAATACATAAAACTCCACTTGAAATTGTGATGCTAAACTATGTATTTATTTATACGTCAGTCTGGTCTAAAATTACGGATATACCGTGATTTCTAATCTTACACTCAAAATAATGTTTCTGATTTTTAAGAAAAAATTTCTTACATTTAAGAAATATAAATTAACAAGGGGCACTTGAAAAGTATTTCGGTTATATAACAGAAAAGTTTGCGAAATTTTTTTAAATAAAGTCTGAACATAAACGTTTTCCAGTTATTTTTAGACAAATTGTCATGATTATCAGAAAAATGGTTCAGATTTGTTGCAGAAAATATTTGAATATTAAATTCAGAAATACTTTTTGTGTGTACAGTAAAATTAAGAGCCGGTGTTCCATTTTAAAATATTACCCAACTCGGCTTATATTTAGTCCCCCCAATGCATTTTAAAATATATCCCGATGGTCAGTCTTCATTTTAAAACACCACCTTGACCACATTGCAAACTTCTCCCTAGCTTCTGCTAAAAATGAAACACTTTTGAATAATTAGGTGTCGAGTCCAGGTCATTTCGTTTTGTTTGAAGGATTGACCCATGCATAACTAATATGGGCTACATAGCCGAATATGAAACACCGAAGGTTTTTATCGTAGTCTACGAACAGCCAGCATTTACCTAAAAATGGTCGGACTCCGAAAAGTTTTGCGTATTTGTGCAATTAGATTTCTCCTGATTAATATATTTCACAGTTAACCCTATCTCAGTCATATAGTATACTATGAGCAACTACAATAAAAAACATTTTATAACATTATATGCGCACTGCAAAATCTCCACGTTGGGATTTGCAGTGTAACTCGTAAACCGGCGTGATTAATGAAAATTTAGCACAATTTGGTTCAGTATCGCAGTAGAATCGGAACGTACCCAAGAGAGAGTACGTGGTGAGGGCCCCTCATTCATGTCAAAAACTTTCCAGACGAATAGTTGGAAGAATCTGGCCTTTGTCTTTAGTTTAATACGTGCGTCTAGCATAATATCGCTCGCTTCGCTCTCAACTTTTTTCACTATATCTGGTATGGGTACTATAATGGCACGAACACGAACTTTACGCCGTAAACCCCACTTATGTAAAAGAAACTGGAGCCTCGTTTACGGCCCATGTAAAGATCAGGGGCGAAACGTTTTTCTGTGGGACTGGAATAGAGTAAAGCTTAAAGCTTTAGATTAATTTTTTGCTTGTCTTTAGGCTTATGTTTAGGCTTAGGCTTTAGGAATATGCTCATTTTTACGCTTAGGCTTTAGGTTTAGGAATATGCTCATTTTTACGCTTAGACTTTAGGCTTTAGGCTAGGCTTAGGTTTACGAAAATGCTCATAATGCTGTTCCGCCCCTGTTCTTTACATTGACCCAATTACACTATACGCTAACAGATCACATATGGCCCGTTTTATAATTGGTAGGCCACAATGATCTGCAAGCAGAGCCTCGCGATGTCCAATTTTGCACTGCATCGAAACCTACCAAGACTATAAAGACTTTAAGTTTTGCTTTTGGGTTGGGGGCGGGCAAACTTTATTAAAAATAAGGTGCTGTTTTGCTCCGGTATGAGATGTCCAAATACCCCGTCCAAAGCTTTTTAGATGGCTGGGTCCCACTTATTCTCCTTGGCTACCGTACTCTTCTCGCGTTCCTCTGAATTAGCATCCGACCCCGCTCAGCACGTCGAACACGAACATTTCCATTTTAGTTTTCGCAAATACGTATGTTTCATGTTTGTTATAGTGGTTCGCAAATCATATATTTCATAGCGTAAGTCAGAGTAAATATGCGTTTTGTTGCAGTTATTTGCAGCTGTAAGTTACTCATTTTTTCAGGGGCCTGTTCTCCCGCAAAAACTCGCATGTAGGATATTGTCTAATTAAAGTTCGGCTTGAATAAATGATTTTTAGCTAGTTGTTTTAACATGTCTGTTCTTTTCATAGGTATGTGCCGGTTAATTAAAACCGACAATGGTATCGGAAATAATCGGTTGTTTTGGTGAGCATCGGATCGGCATCGGCACTGCAAAAAACTTGCCGATTCTTTGCCGAAACTTTTTGCACATAACAGTAGGTTGGAATGCTATCAAGTTCACTCCTTAACGTTTGTCTGCTCAGGGAACTGTTTTCTCTTGAGTTTATGTTCGAAAAAATTAATTGAACCTTTCTAATGAAATTACAATCGTTTATATTGTGTGGTGGTAAGGGTTTAAGTCTGCCCTTAATGGTGTGATGAAGTATCCATCATCTTTTCTGTGAGCATGATGTAGTAAAGTTGTAATCGGCATCGGTTCAGCATCGTTTCGGGATCAACAAATTTTCCAAATAAGAATAGGCATCAGCAAAAAATTTGGCTTCTCAACATCTCTAGTAGAACCTGATGTCCACTGGATTTCACTATTTTTCAAGTTAGATCGTCTGCATCGTGTTCATATATACCTGTGTTTAACGTTAATTATTTTTAGTTACTTAGCTTCAATCTATAAAAGTTCTCATAGTATATTTAGCTCAGGGGATACACGTCAATGGCTGAAGAAGAAGGACAAGTACGTATTTCATATTTCATGACCACAACAAATTCTAACTAGAAGTTTTGTGACTACGGATAATTTGTATTGACAAATATCATGTTGATTAAGCGTGTCTGTCGGCTGGCAACATATTTCAAAAAGGTTGTATTAACAAGTTGGCGTTGATTTTGTTCAGTAAAAGCAAGTTAACTCATCGGAAGCAATTTATAGATAAATAATACAGAATTTTTATGCGAAATATGAGAACAAGTAAGATTAAAATTAAAATTTTAAAATTCCGATGGATTGTGTAATCGGAATCATAATTGGAACTGGTTTAGAATCGGAATTCTAATCGGAACTTCGGTTGCACCCTGTCAGTCATGTGCGATCTCGGTAAGTCTCGGGATTTAGCTTGTCTCGGTCTAAAAAGAACAGTGGTGTGGGGTCGTTTTATATTTTCTGTATCTGTGTTTGTCAGTGTTTTTGCTAAAAATAACATTTTTGCGGTAATTATGTGTTTAATATTATAAATTTTGAGCATATGCAACATAACATTCAAAGGTTCGGTTAGAAAAAATTTTATTTGTATGCTAGGTAACGGTTAAAAATTGACCGAGATCAAACAGTCTCGGTTGTCTGGTTTCGCTCTCTGTTTTTGACCGAGATCGCACAAACCTGCACCCTGCTGCTAAGTGCGAAATACATTGCGGTTTTTGTAACTCTGCTAGTACGTACATTTCAGGGCCAGGACGAGAATAAAAGCTAGATTTTGTCGGTACCGCTACAGCGCTAATAACGTTTAGGCTTGGTGCATGTTTTAACTTCTAAAAGTTTATGTTGTTGGTGTGACTTGTACATAAAGATTGAAGGCAATATTTTGTTTATTTTTCAGAGTGCTGTGACTGTGAAAACGGAGGCTGAAAGTGAAGAAGGACGGCGCGAGTAAGTTTTAGTGTTGTCTGAGCTGAGCATTGGCATTTGTGTATTTGGTATATATCTTTATTATAAAATGACAATCTTCTATATACATACCGCCTTATGCGCATGTGTACGACTAACGGATTCGACGATACATAATACATTTATTCCAAATATGGTCATCAAAAGCAGCTAATTTTCGCACTGAAAATATTTGAATAAGTTCATATTGTAGAGGCAATGTCGGCGAAAAACGACCGCGAGCGGGCGACGATTCGTCGCCGCGCGGTGGTGAAAAAAGCGTGAAGCGTGAGTCTCCCGATGGTGACGGAGTGAAGAAAGAAGAAATGAAGTATAAATACGAAAAGAAAGAAGAATTAGATATGCCACGACGGTCTCCAGAGTTGGAAGAAGAGGCACAAGAATGGCGGATTGCTTTACGACCGGATAGTGGGGGTCGACGAGGTAATTAAAGTGGAATTTCCGAAAATAATTTCTTCCAATCGCTTTAACCAGATGCAACCGGAATTACGATTTATATACCGGAACTGAATCGGAATTGGACAAATTATCGGAAACAAAACCGGAATCGGAAAAGTAAAAATACATTCTGCGAAATCGTAATTACAGTTTCCCGGAACCGAAATTTGAAAAAATTAGTTGAACCGGAACATGAAAAATTATGCCATCGAAATATATATCAGGGTGCAACCGGAATTACAATTTATTTGAAACGGAACCGGAAAATGAAAAATACGTGACACGGAAAAATTTATTTTAATTTTTTATTGTTAAAATAATCCTAGTTTAGATTTTCATAATCTACGGAAATATACTAATGATATTATTTAATTTTTATCGTCATTTTTGAGTAGAATACCTTAATTTTCGGCGACCAAAATTTAATTCCGGTAAAAATTTGCCGGAACCGGAAAGTAAAAAATGACGGAACCGGCTGTGCGTTATACATGCTCAGCGCATAAAACCATGGTTAACATGTCAATATAGCTGCAACCAGTTGAAAAACTTGAAGGAAAAACTGGTACAGTAAAATAGCTGATTGAGGGCACCTGTACAAAGGCTTGTTCAACTTGAAGGAAGAGTGGTACAGTAAAATAGCTGATTGAGGGAACCTGTACAAAGGCTTGTTTTTTGATCAGATAAAAATTGGAAACATTTATTACTGCTTACATGATATAGAGCAAGCAATTACCCACATTTTAAGGTTTTGCATGTTGTTAAAGAGTCAGTGGTTAAGTAATTATGCCACGAAACTGCATTCAATTTTTGAACAAAAATGACATTTTGGAAAAGAATTTTAGAAAAGGGCACAACGCTAAAACTGTTTAAAACGGAGACGTCGGAACGGATTAGCACATTTATAGCATGTTCGGGGGGTAGTAAAATGAGACCAATATCGTCTCATTGGCCACCCTGTTAAGAAGTTATAGCAAAAATGTCAAAAAATTCCGGTGGATCAAAATGTTGCGTTTTCCGCGCGTCTGTTCTCATGCTTGTTATGTAATATTTGTTTTTGTTGTTTGTCTTAGGGCGGAATGTTCGGTTGGTAACAAACCACTATCAGATGGAGGTTATGCCTAAATTGTCTAGTCTCGAACAGTACGATATTGATATTCAACCAATGATTATGTCGCGTGAAGGCGAACGAGTGCCGTTGGTTAAAAAATCCAAGTATGCTATATACTCAGGGTGCAACCGGAATTACAATTTACCGGAACCGGAACCGGAATTTGAAAATTTTACCGGAACCGGAACCGGAACCGGAAAGTGAAAAATGTATTTCACCAAAAATTTCATTTTAATCTTATTTTTGCTCTATTATTTGTGAAATAACCTTAGTCGAACATAGATATTTATTTTAATTGTTGTATTTTAGATTTTCATCATCGACTGAAGTGAAATCCACCATCAATGGCTTATATTCGGAGTACAAGTGGCTTTCAAAAGAGATTCTTAAAAATTAGCAAAGTTAATAAAACGGCCAAATTATAATACCGGAATTTTTAAATCCGGTAAAAATTTACCGGAACCGGAACCGGAAGGTGAAAAAATGCCGGAACCGGAACCGGAATTCCGGTTGCACCCTGTATATACTTGTATAATTCATTCCTAAACGAAGGGTGTGTAACAAAACATCTGGTTCTAGAGAAATCAACATCACGCAATGCACAAACTGTTTTTGTCTAATTACCTTCCTAAAAGGTTATCGTTGAATTGTGTGATTTTGCAAACGGTTTTTCGCGTGTAATGTTTGTTTTAGAATTAGCCACTGAAAGGGCTTAATTTCACGGATTCCGACTCTATGTTTATTCTGGCAAGCATTGTAATTTCCAGAGTTCGCAAAGCCGAAGAGTATTTGCAGAATTGGGAGATATATCAAGCGCTCATCGATGCGTATCCGCAATTTTTCCAAAATCGTGCTCTAGCGTATGATCGCCAGAAAATACTACTGTCAGTCGACCCGCTTGGAATAGGTCCCAAAGGGGTACGTACGTATGCATGGCGTGCTGTTTATTATTTGTACATTTAATTGAGCGAAGTTTGGGGTTTCGCGAAGTGTTTTATATTGGATGTCCGTCTGAAAAGAATCTCAGGAACCGTTGAACCGATTTTGATTAACTTTTTTCTTGGAAATCTGTCATACAGGGGTGTTAACCTCGCATTGGTGTTTTAAAATTTTAAGCCGTTTATTAGTACAGTCTAATTTGCATAATTGGTTAAGCCTAAATTGGATTTTAAGACATTTCACTAATTACTACAGTTACAAGCATAAAATGTTTGTAAACCTCCAGAACCGATAAATTAATAGTTAGTTAATATCTAATTAGGGATGCGAGGCATCTGAATTAAATTGTCCACAAAGCTTGAAAACTGATAATTCAATAGTTCGCTAATAGCTTATATGCATATTAGCATAGTTGATAAACCTAAATTAGGGCTTTTTACCATATTTCACTAATTATTTGGGTTACAAGCAATCTAATTTCAGCATTAGAGGGTTTTGGGTGCAAGGAATCTAAATAAACCAGTCGTAGTGGGACTCATTTATCGGTTTTGGAGGTTTGTAAGCAATTTCCTCAGATTACTCGCACCCAAGAACCCTTGAACCACACTAAAAAATTTTGGAATAATTTAAAAAGTTCTAATTTTGTCTCGTTAATTAAGCTAATATGCAAATTAGTTATTAGCTAGCTATTCAGTTATCGGTTTTCAAGGTTTGTAAACAATTTATTCAGATTCCTCGCACCCAAAAACCTTTAGTAAACCCTAATAATTATTGAAATAATTTAAAAAGTCATAGTTTTGTCTTGTCAATTAAGCAAATATGCAAATTAGCTATTAGCTAACTAGTCAATTATCGGTTTTGGACTTCTAACTGTAATAATTAGTGAAATACTGTGGAAAGTCCTAATTTAGGCTTAATTAATTATGCAAATTAGCCTATAGCTAATAAACGGCTTAAAATTTAAAACCCTAATGCGAGGTTAACACCCCAGGATAATTGGCTTTTAAACAAAAAAGTTTATCAAAATCGGTTCAGCCGTTCCTGAGATTCTTTTTCGCTTCGCTCAATAATTGTGTACAAACCTTCAAAAACAATAATTTAATAGTTAGTTAATAACTAATTTGCATATTAGCATAATTGATGAGCCTACGTTAGATTTTTGCAATATTCCACAAATTAGTAGTGTTACTGAAGGGTTTTTGGGTGCGAGGAATCTGAATAATTGTATGCAAACAAACCTCCAAAACCGATAAATGAATAGTTAGCTAACTAAATTGTATATTAGCTTCATTGATTAAGTGTGTTCGAGCTTCGCTCAATACATGTAGTCCCACTACGACTGGTTTTATTGTGATTTAGTTGCCAGTACAGTTCGTACGCATATAATTTATTTGATTAAGTATAATGACTTAAAAACTATCCGTGACTGCACCTTGTTAGCTTTTCATAATCGGCGGAACCGAAATATGCCTTCGATGGTTTATTTTCGGCGATTGCTATGGTTTAATACTAAGAAATTTAATTAATTTTTATCGCCTTTAGTAAAATAATATCTAAATTTCCACCGACCAAAATTTAATGCCGAAACTTTTAATTCCGGTAAAAATTCACCGGAACTGGAAGGTTAAAAGATGCCGGAACCGGAATTCCGGTTGCACCCTACTACGTACGTATATAATCTTAGGCATACATATATATAGGAATATAGGTTTTTATTTAATCCGGAAAACCCGACATACGTATTTTGGGCAGCGCTCCAGCGGACTGTAGTGTTGTAGTTGTTGTTTAGTTGCATTACAACATGATGTTTTCGGTTATGTTTTACGCATTGACTTTTAAATTACATGTAGTATATAAATATAAATTACCAAACTTTGTCCTCCTCTCTGATTGATTAGTTTTGGATCATAGTTTTGGGTTCCCAAAAAATTTAACCTTTGCCGAAGAAAAAGAAACACTTATGTAACGGCACCGTTACTTTTGTTGAATTGTTTGCAATTTTCATTGCAATTCTCGTTTTATGTGTAAACAAAATACTTACATTACATACGTACGTATATACTTAAATAAGCATAATATACTATTGATGGTATTTAGAAAAATTTCGATCTATTCGGTTTACAACTCGAAGGCACGCGTCTGAAAGACTTTGTGGTTCGCGTAAAATCTGTTGGGCAGATTGATATTGCGTCGATTGATTCAGTGATTAACGAAAATTTGGATGCGCGCACTTGTTTGCCTTTACAAGCAATAGATTTGATATTGCGGCAGACACAATATAATAAGTGAGTTCTTTCGAGTATATAGTTGTCGTTATTTTGATTTTGCATTCAGTTTAATATTTTTACAACGTGATTTTTTTGTTAGGGGCCAGTTCACTTAATAGATATATGAACACATGTATCCATTATAACCCGCCCTCGCGATGTCACCGATTTCGAATACGAATTCGATCCCGTTACAACTTACCGAATTCGAATCCTAATTTTGACTTCTGAAAATCTGTTCATAAGACTCAAATTATATAATTAATTTCTATTTTGTGTTTCAGACGCCGCTTTTTCTATAGCGGCAAAGGTTTTTATAAGCCTGAGCCGTTTGTTCACGATATTGGTGGGGGTATGGCATTGTACAAAGGGTTTTCTATGTCATCGAAACCAGTTCAAAATTGGAAAGCGATTCGCTCAGGAAGCAACGGCGGCAACGGACGTGGCAGCGGATCCTCGTCACCGAACGTACAAAAATGGCAGCTTTCGCTAAATGTTGACGTAGCAACTTCTGTATTTTACGCACCACTGAATTGCTATAATTTTTTGTGTTCACTTGATCCGCAACAACGCATGCCTGAAAACGAACTGTTCGGCATATTTGAGTCTGCCATTAAAAGTAAGCATTTGACTGTGACTAGACTAGAGTTGTGTCAGAATCCAGATGCTTGTATTTTTAGCCATTGGCTGTCCGGGATTTGATTTATAAAATTCCTTTATCGTTTATGATGGTTAGGGTTTGTCTACGTATAATTATGTAATGTAGTATCCTACCTGTTTATTAAACATGGTGTACTAAAGCTGGATTATTGGCACATTCCTAGGTGCAACTCTGTGTCAATAAAATAACGAAATAAATAAGCTTCTGGGTGAGAATGGATTGTGCTGTTGATAAATAATGACTGTGACTTCAGTTAAGTCTATTCTGAGATTTGCGATTGAAAACAAAAATTCATTTTTTGGCAAGTTATTTAAAATTTTAATTGTTTAAAAATGTAAGCATATATTGCAGAACATTGTTGGGTTCGGTTTTTAATCCAAATCAGAAGTTTTTTGCCACCCTGGCAATTTGGCCTATGACGCCATCTGTATATAAAGCGTAATAATTTCTTTCTAAATTAATCCTCGCGTTATTGATGGTAGGTGTATGATGAATTTCTTGAACTGACTAAGCCGCGTAATGGTGTGTTTGTAATACGTAAATGGTGTGCTATTTAGTTGGCTTACCTTTTTGAGAGTTGAAAGTTCGAACGATTAAAAGTATCGCGCGTCGTGTTTTCAAACCCAAAGGATTAACCAAAGAACGCACCAACGGACGTGCGTATCGTTTCTTCAACGCTTCTGATATTCGGTTTAAATATCGCACCAAGGACGGCAGCGAAGAAGAAATAACGGTTGAACAGTATTTTAATGAACGTTATAACATTCGACTGCGCTACCCGATGCTTCCATTGGTGGTTAATGGTGTCGGGTAAGTGGGGAATGTTATGGTGGATTATGCTTGTATGGCACTCGCTGCAAGTTAAAAAATTTTAGTTTACAATTTATGTGAGGCCATATTTTAGTTTGTGTTACCATACGATGCCAGGCGGCATTAAAATAGTCATAACAGTATAGCGCTACGACCTAATATCTTCTCTGGCTGATACCATTTAAATTGACGGGTCATCTTCATAAGTTTGATGGCGATAAAGGAAAAATAAAATTGTAACAGCAATGTCCTCAATCACTATACCTATCAAAAACTGATATGTACTACACACGTTGAGAATATGTTAATGGTGTCGGGTAAGTGGGGAATGTTATGGTGGATTATGCTTGTATGGCACTCGCTGCAAGTTAAAAAATTTTAGTTTACAATTTATGTGAGGCCATATTTTAGTTTGTGTTACCATACGATGCCAGGCGGCATTAAAATAGTCATAACAGTATAGCGCTACGACCTAATATCTTCTCTGGCTGATACCATTTAAATTGACGGGTCATCTTCATAAGTTTGATGGCGATAAAGGAAAAATAAAATTGTAACAGCAATGTCCTCAATCACTATGCCTATCAAAAACTGATATGTACTACACACGTTGAGAATACAGGTTGCGTTAAGATTCCGGCCGGTGCTTATATAACTTTGTAGGAGCTGGAGCATACCAAATGCATTCATTTGTGCATCTCGGTATGTAATCAGAGTCAGTATGGGCCCTGAAAACTTCTAACTCCGTTTTGCATCCTGGCTGATGGTCATATGAACATACTTACTACGTACTTATCTGCAAATGCAGTAACATTAATATTGATTTAAGGCTATTTTAGCGATCGACAAACGCACTATCCCATTGAAGTTTTGGAAATACATCCTGAGCAAAAAGTGCCGAATTCACAGTTGCGTCCTGAACAATTGCAACAAATTATTCGAAGTGTACGTCAAAACGTAGCCAGACAGATGATTGGCAATTTATTAAGCTAGAAACTGCGCTCATTAATTTCGTTTGAAATATTGATGTCTCAGAGATTTTGCATTTTTTTCCGAGATATTTTTAGGCCTGCTTAAAGAGCTGATAGCATTACTTCACCAAATCGTTATGGTCGCGAAGGCTTAAACTCTAACAACCAGGGTGCAACGGTCGCGAAGGCTTAAACTCTAACAACCAGGGTGCAACCGGGATTACAATTTACCGGAACGGGAAAATGAAAAATACATGCCACCGAAAAATTCATTTGAATTTTCTTTTTTCAATATTATTGGTGAAATATCACTAGTTGGAAATACATATTCACGTTATCTGCTGTATTTTAGATTTTCCTAATCCACGGAAGCGCAATCTAATTGCGATGGTTTATTTTTGGCGATTGTCAAAGCTTATATACTATACTAATGAAATCCATTAATTTTTACCTTCATTATTTAGTAATAATTTCCACCGACCAAAATTTAATACCGAAATTTTTAATTATATACGGTAAAAATTTACCGGAACTGGAATGTCAAGAAAATATGTCGGAGCCGGAATTCCAATTGCACCCTGACGAAGAATAAATTTAATTTTTTCAAACATAAACAGCGCAAGATAACAGTTTTCTGATCAGGCGCATTGAATAATATACGTTAACCAGTGAAATTGCTAGCATTCCAACTCACTGCTGAAGTTCAAAAATATCGGCAAACAAGTGACAACCTTTTGCAGTGCCGATGCTGAACGATTGTTGCTGATGCTACCGATGTCAAGACAGCTGATGGTACTGACAAGACCAGAAAACCCCTGATATCTGTTAGCTCCATGATTGACTTGTTCTATTTTTAGGCTGCAGCACCGCCAGTTCAGCGAATGGAACAAGTAGAACAACTTGTGCATGAAGCTAGCATTAGCGGCGATCCAGTTGCGAATAGTTTTGGACTAAATATTTCGCGTGATCTAACTCAACTTACTGGTATATATCTGTTCTGTATGTTTACAGTCATTTTCATGGCAACTCAATTTTGATAAAAGTCATACTGGATTTAGTGTATGATGATTGTTTCAACTAATCTGTTGAAAGTGAATTTTTTGTTAACTCAGTCTAAAGCGATTAGTTGTCTTTTATACCGTAGATATCCGATGTTTCAACTAGTAGATGAGGATGGTGCCCCTGCAGCATGTTAGAACTTCCTTGGCAAATCCCCAGTATCCAGGATCTCACTTGAAGAATTCTCCTGTTTGTAATAAGCACCACAAATCAAAGCCTGTCAGGTTAAGCCAGGGAGCACCTAAAAAAACTCCAACATGAGCAAGGCTAACACAATGCTAGCATATATACCGTGCACACAGGGGATGCCAGGCGTTCGGAATAATGAAAAAATTGAATTCATACCCGAATTTCATAAACGTAACGCCCCCTCCCCTCTTTGGGACCGCTAGTAAGTACACCTTCACTTAGTTGCCATTTTTACTTTACAGGACGCGTTATCGACCCGCCGCAGATGGTTTTTAACAATCGAACAGAAACGCCAGCACGTGGGACGTGGAATTTGCAACGGTGCGAGTACATTGAGCATGGGACACAGTTGAAATATTACACAATTCTTATCTGTGGCATACCACATATGCGTGTTGACGAACGCATGATTCAGGAATTTTTGAAGCGACTCGCTGGCTCTGGATTCGATCACGGTTTGGTGATTGATCAACCACTTGAAATTCAGTACGCCAATCAGTTGCAAGATATTTCACGATACTTTAAAGGTATATACATATGAAGCTGTGTTTATTATTTTACCCTGGTTATTACGTATTGAATGATGAATATTTTCTATTAACAAAACTGGGAGCTAATTTCAAAGTTGCGGCTTGAAGTTGGTATTTTATGGTGTGAGGCGAAAAGCTTACCGTTGACTAGTCGGGCATTGGAAAGATCTTGTATATGTTTCCAAATTTGCAATATATTTCAGTTTGAAAGGCAGCTGACTACGTCTCAGTCATATGTTTTGACTATTTCAGAGTTTAAAGAAAAATACGAAAAATTGCAGCTCGTCATAAGCATTGTTGGCTCAAAACCATGCTCGGAGTATAGTAAGCCTTACGGTCTTTATGCATGTATATGTTTTAATTCGAGGGCCCTAGTCATTCGAATTAATTAAAATTTGTCGGCAGGATTTCATTGAAGAATTTGAGATTGTGTGGTGCTTACGATTTGCGAATACAAAATCTAGTCCAGCTTCTATTTTGTTCACATATATTCTTTGAATTAATCAGTGTATAAATTTTCTCACTGCTTCTAGTGTTAACCGTATTCTGCCCGTAATAGCGGACTGTATTGCGTAGCAAACTATATTATGTAGTGCTGTAAGAAAACTGTTCTTTGTGGTAAGATTATTTTTCATGCGATTCAATTAAGAATAGTGTATTAGAACTGTCCCCGATTCGGCCCCGGCGAATAACGTACTGGCCCCGGTACATATCTATGTCATATATAAAATGTTAACTGAGAATTGTTATAAGCACCGATTGTTATAAAACATTCAACACCGCAGCCAAGCTTCTCGCATCATCGCAATAAATTATAAATCATGAACGTTTACGATTCCGATTATAGCACCAATCAGAATCGCAATCGGAACTGGATTTGAATCGGAATTCTGGTTTCACCCTGTTGTACTTCTGTTACACGTTAGTCCTAAAAATCCGGCGTCCTAAGGCAAAGTGCAACCGGAATTACAAATTACCGGAACCGGTATTTGAAAAAATTACCGGAACCGCACCCGGTAAATGAAAAATACATGCCACCGGAAAGTTTATTTTAATTTTTTGCAATATGTCCTAAAGTATTGCAGTCGGATGTCGCATTTTCAGCCAGGGCTGGATATCATGTAGCACCCTGCTTTAAATGTATATATGTATTATTTTAGGCGAAGTGAAACGATGCGGCGACGTCAAATACGACATTATGACGCAGAATTTTACCATGAAAAATATGCGAAATTTCGTATCGCCCAAAGGAGCTCAGGCGTTGTTGAATATTTGCCACGAATTGAACTACAAACTCGGTGGAGTCACTGCAAAAATTGATCAATCAAACCCAGTGTTAGTGTTAACCTTGCTGCTTTGTCTACCGGAAAAATTATAGTGGGCACTGTCAAATAATATAGACAGGAGAACCAAATGTTAAGTGGGTATATGCTCGCTATGCGCATTAGAATTTGCGCATTTTCTTATAGATCGAGTCATTCAATAAGTTACGATGTCGCCCGCTATACTCTACTTGTCGCATACGACACCCCACGGTGACGGACAGATGGCACTGTACATTAAAATTTTCATTTATAACGTATAATGTCGCTCGCCGCTATTATTTCGATGTCAGAAAATATTACTTAATACAAATCGTACTTGTATATAGCGTTATAAGTTAGTTTTGTAAACTTGACGTAAACAATTCAGTATTAAACAAACACTCGGTTTTCTTGGCACCCCATCGTCAGATTGTTTGGGATTTTCGTTTTTCAGAGCAAAACGTTATATGTACGAGCCAATTCTATTCATTGGTGCAGATTTGGCACAGCCTCCGCCCGGCTCAATTCAGCCAGCGCTTGCGTCTGTCGTATCGAACATTGATACGCACCCAAGTCGCTATGTCGCTTCGGTTCGCGTACAAGACACTGAACCGAAACAAGACGAGAAAAAAGTACGCAAAGATGTCATACTGAACATGCAAGAAATGGTGCGTCAAAGTTTGAAACAGTATTACAAAAAGAGTCGTGCAAAGCCGAAAAAGATTGTGGTCTATCGTGGTGGCATCTCGGAAGGTGGATTTTTGCAGGTACGTAAGATTGATCGTCCCACGTTAATTATAGGGGCATGCTCATTGCCAGACACAAGCGGACTGGAAGGTTTAAACTTAGATTTAGGCGTACGCTTTGGTGTTTGTTTGCCAGAGCGGTGATGAATCAGGGTGACGATTTTGTTGGAACACAAACAGGAATAAAGTTAAGTATGTTATTTTTCGTTCAGGTCCTCAAACACGAAATGCGTGCAGTTCGAGGTGCATGCCGTGACCTCGAAGATGACTATCAACCAGGCATTACGTTTGTCGTCGTTCAAAAAACACATCACACTCGATTCATTCCGGCACAAGCGCGCAATCCAAAACAAAACTGCGACCCTGGTACCGTTGTTGACAACACTGTCACGCACCCTACGGCGTTCGACTTTTTCTTGTTGTCACATCAAGGTATTCAGGGGACGTCGCGGCCAACGCATTATCACGTTTTGCACGACGACAATAATTTCGCGTCGGATGACCTGCAAGAATTGACGTTCATGATGACTCATTTGTACGCACGATGCCCGCGGTCGGTGTGTGTACCAGTACCGGTCTATTATGCGAATCATGCGATTACACGCGCACGCGAACATATCAAGCATATTGCGATGTAAGTGTGCCTTTATGCTTCTTTGTTGGTCTCATACTATAGGCATATGTATGTATGTATGTATATTAACGTTTCACCGCAATTAATTGGCCTAGTTTTGTGTGAAAAATTCATTTCACGTCCTATGCTGATTTTAAAAGACTCCGGATCAGAAATTTTTACGATGTTACGACAAATATTTTTTGAATAAATTTGTGTTAAAGCAGTGTTTTGATTGTCTTATTTTAGACGATATAAAACAGTAAAATTCGACGATGGCTTCAGTCTTGTTGCGTGTGTAGCGTTTCTGTGTGTTTACCTGTGTGCTGGGCTTAGGCTAGAAGCTGTTACTCTCCGGTTGTAGTAAGTGTTCAGTACAAAATTGGCTTTATATCAAGTGGCTTATTCAGGAAAGGTATATAAATTCGTACGTGTTGGTCGAAATCGGATTGTTTTTTCGATTGTCGTTTCAGGGAAGCACTTGAAATGCGTTCTTCACATTCCGGAGACACACCAAAAGTCGACTTGACCGAAGTGTCAAACGCGATTACTGTTGCGAAAAATATGTCGCGACAGATGTATTTTATTTGAAGGTAGGCAATGCTTTTTAAATATTAATGTAGCTAACATGAACGGTTTGCTACATAGTTTATTGACTCATACAGTCATACCTTCACGTTCGAAGTCTGTTCTGACAAAAATATTGCGGACACAGTTAATCGTTGCGGAAGTTATGTGCTTAGGTAGATTCATACGCCTTTCCGCTGGCATGTATTACTTTAAAACAAAGTCAGTTTAGTATATGTGTACATAAATACAAAAAGATTCAGCTTTGGAATCAAAACGTATGTGAATTCGTCTGTGTATACCGCATTTTGCCGCTAAGGACGAGATGAAAGAAATATTATACAATATAGTGTTTTTTCATTATACGTTTATATACGTCAGCAAGTGAAATTGATATTCATATTCACTTAAGTGCACAAAGTATCGGCAATTTGTTTACAGTGCCGATGCTGAGACTCATCGAGAAGTGTCGATATTACCGATGCCGGTCAATGTGCATAACCCTAGTGCTTAGGCGCATCGCGTTTGAAATCCCAAATCCCAGTACTCCATTTAGGTTAGACTGTGAAACGTAACATAGGTTTTTATTTCAGGATGTTTATCTCATAACAATGTGCAAAGCGTTTTAATGATGAAAGCTATTTTCGCAAATGCGAATGTATATACTATATAAATGTAAACATTGCAGACGCTGTATTGTTAATGTTGTTACGTGTTGTTGTTTTTCATGGTTTGGTTTCAATTGATTTTCATATATTTGCGTTGAATTTTGCTATATAGATGTTGTGACAGACAAGTTTTGTGCATATTCTCTTGAATCTGAGCAGATATAAAATATTTTTAAAATCGCTTGCTGCCAACATAAACACAGAATTTTTAAAAGCCGAATTATGGTGCAAATTTCTTCAAAACGGTAAGTATTCTGGATGTGAGAGGAAGTGATGAAGGCATGTTAAAGCAATGTTGCAATATATTAGTAAACAGTGGTCGTTCCACATGCTTATGTAATTAAGTTTTGGCCATGCCACTTGGAACTGGATGCTGATTAACTTGTGAGCACCTGTATCGGATCAGGGTTGGAACCGGCCCGGATTTTAGGGCCCGGGCACATCGGCACGGGTTCGACGATTTTATATAGGTTTGCTGCGGAAAAAAAGCATAAATAAACCATATAAATATAATTATCATATTTCACCAAATATTGTTCAACGCAGCTTCCATCAGAGCCGCAAGAAATCCAAACTCTAACGGCAGACTGATGCAAAACCCTGCGAATCCCCGTTACTACGTTGTGACCTTCAACGGCAGACAGATGCAAAACCCTGCGAATCCCCGTTACTACGTTGTGACCTTCACTACAATGCCGCTCGTATTCGCCCGTACTGTCTTGTATTCCAAGCACGGGTATAGCGAGCTTTTATAGCAATAGAAATAGCGGTGTGTTTTCACGCCAGTAATTAACGGATTTATGAAACTAGCAGCAGAAACGCCTGCAGTTCAATATTTTAGATAACTGACGAGCTTGCTTGTTAGTACAGTGGACTCGAAAAGTTTTTACATCGGTATAGGTGCAAATGATTGCGGTTTAGCAACTCAAGAAACTCTCCTTCGACATTCTTTCACAACATAACCATACATTCCCAAATTCTTGCTACGCCATGACTGCAGTATTTATGAAAATTGATAGGAATTAAGGTTCAAAAATACGTAATCTAAATCTTATTACAATATCAAACCAACGGTCTGTTTTATTGGCTCATTGTACAAAAAGACAACGCATCGCTCGGATTTATTTTGGCTCGCGGGCACAAAGTTTGGGCCCAAGTCTGTGCTTACGCCCGCGGGTTCAACATTTATGCGCGGCCAACGCCAGAGCCGGTTGTAACCCTACCTCGATCGGATGCTGTTAACTTGTAAGTTATGTGAAAAAAATTTAAGCTAATAATGTTAATTGCTTTTGATGTCTTTTGGCTAATCTAAATTAGGTTTTATTGGTCCGAGAAAAAACTGGAGTTAAATTATTAAAGTTAAATGTTTGCACTTGCGTTTTAAATTACTTGGCTGTCATTTCAGTCAGCCTTTTCTTCAACATGTAACAGTGTACCATGTTATTATATATGTGTGTACTTTTCATTTTTAAACTTATATATATTATTGATGCGTAGTTGTGTATTTAGCTTAGTAATTTCAGAGCTGGTAATTTATGGACTGGTTAAACGTAAATCTATAGTAAGTGTGCAGCAAAAAAATCATTTTTGTTACAACTGCTATAAGTTTCAAAGTGTTAATTGTTCAATTTTATCTATCACTGTTTTGATGTCAAAAAGTTGTTTTCACTTTCGCGGAAGAGCGATGTTGCCAGCTTTGAATCGTTCGTTTACTTTTAGTGATTTTTAGTATTTTTTCGTGGCGTTTACTGTGCTTATCTGTTTAGACGAAATAAAGTAGTTTAGGGTTAAGTTTTGTTTGAATCGCTTGCTGAAAAATTTCGCATTTTTGTTAACTAAGACTATTTTAAAAATTGTTACCGGATGACAGGTTAGTGGCTACGGTAAAGATATGTGCACGAAAACATTTCGTTTACTGCGTCAAAATCGTCAAACACTGAAGTAAAACTTGCAGTGTTATGAGGTTGCGCAAAACTGTGGTCAAAACGCATTTATATATTTTGTAACATAATCGCTATCTGATTGTCTTTATTGTGTGCATAACGTAATCACTGCCATATAGAATTGTTTTTCGGTATTGTGAACGAAATATTGCTACGTAAACTGCTGTTTTCTATTGGATGAAGAACAGCTCGAGCTTTTAGTAACGTTGTTTATTTTACATCAATTTATGCAGAGTTTAGGGCATACAGTATACACATCTAAAACACGGCATAGGTATATACATAATTTTCTTCTACAAAGCCTATACTGCGTGCGTTTTGCGGATAATTCGTATCTGGGATGAAAGTTGGCGTTGCAAATATTACAACCACTTCAGAATAGTATTGACCTTAAAAAATCAAGTAATGAAGAATTGGTACGGATTTTTAAGTGACAAATTCGGAGCTAAGTGATTCATGCTTACATTTGAAGTTAAATGTTGTTGTGTATATTTGATTATTTGAAGTAAAATGTATTCGACCTATCTTTACTGAGCGCAAATCAACGTTTTCTCAAATTTTTGGAAAGTAAAATGCAACAACAGACTGCTTATTACGGCTATATTGCAGGATTCAACTGGTTTGTTCACCTGTTCTATAGCAAAGCTACTTCCGGTTGATTTTTTGGCGGATGTTCGTTTCTGTTCGCTAGTGAACTTTCCCTATTTTTACAAAAATTTGGCTCTGGTGTTTTTCACCTCGGGTCGCAAACTGGTAAATAGTAGCTGTTCGATGTTCCTTTGGCGGAATCTTGATTATATCACGTCCAATTACTTTGCAGACACTGGAGCAAATGTGAAATCGGCACTTTTTCCCAGAAATGGTTTACCAAAATCGCCGCCCTGAAACCACTGAAAGTAACTTAACATTGCTCACCAAATGTCTATCGCCGGCTCCGAAAAATAATGACTGAAATTCGTGTAAAATTTGTTGCCAGTGTGCTCGCCACAGTCGAGTTTGGTTCAGTTTGTGTAGTCCCGAAAAACCTATTTCGGAGCAAGTCATTTGACTCGTCATTTTTTGCAGTTTATATATTAACCCTTTCTCACATGAATATTTTCAATTTCATATGAGATGCAATTTAAAGTTTAGAATCGATCCCCAGTCTGTCGGGTGGGAAGCGTCTTCGATAACCACTCAGCTATACCTAGGAGCTTAAATTGATTCTCTCCGAAATAGGCTTTACGGAACTAAAATACATAAACTGAGTCAAATTCGACTCCGCCAGAGTTAACGTGCTGCACAGCGAACAGAGTTTGACTCTGGTGGAGTCGAATTTTGACTCAGTTTGCGTAAATAGTCCCGAAAACCCTCTTTCGGAGAGAGTCAATTTGACTCACCATTTTTCGCAATGTATATATTAAACATACTAACTAAACTGAGAATTGTTTTAAATCAAACGAGTTGATGGTAGGCTATAAAGTATCCAAGCTCTACCATCACTATGGTTCCAAATTTACAAAACCTATCACCAAGGAGCGAAAATTTTACCCGTCTTGCGAGCGAACTCAAGCAAACCAGCACCGAGAACAAATCGCGCATTTCGATGAGATCAACGCTTTGAAACGTTTCTTCCATCGGAACGCCGAGTTTAATCGCCGCTTGGGTAAACGCTTCAATGTTTTCCATGCACGAAAATTTGGATACCGGTTTTTGAATCGATTTAATCACACCAGGTTTGAGCGAATTTGCGAGTCTGAAATACGTTACTTATCGGTTTAAAGTGGACGATAAACGGTATGTAAAAGCATAGATTGCCATTACCTGCATGTGCACATATAATAGAATATGAAGTTGTTGTGATCGACCATACGGTGTAGTGGTTGCATGCTTGACGCGAGTACAAGTGAGCTGAGGTTCGATTCACACCATGGTTCAAATTTCGAACAGAGGTCGTGCAGACCGCATACTTCCAACACTCAAACATATAATACAAATTTTAGCCCATGTTACCTTAGGGGTGACCAGGTTTCTGGCGGGTCCCTTATAGGGTAGGTTTAGATTCTAGAGTACGTTTTTTGCTTAAACTTAAGCTTACGCTTAGGCTGAGGCTTAGGCTTAGGAATACGCTTAACCTACTGTTACGCCCCTTAAAGTAACCTCGGGCCAAATTTCTGGGCAACGTTTTATAGACCAGCTTATAAATGCAGTTGTGTTACGCTTACACAAATTTCAATTATTAATTACTCCACATTCGTGAAGTATATGCCATACGTGAAGTGTTCATGAAGTACTGATAACTTCTTTTGCAATTTTTCTGTGGGAGGGGTAAGAGTACGACGCGACTTTACATCGTCGTTGGTGTAATTTTTCCGGGGGGAAAATTACCAGGAGGAATTACGCCGAAACAACGGCGTCATAATAGTTACTGAGGCGAGTTGTAGAATTAAATTGGCTCCCTACAAGATTAATGAAAAGGCCGGTTTGGCGTTTATGTAAAAGTTCAAAAATTTGCTACACGGCAAAAAATGGTGAGTCCAATTGACTCTCGTCGAAATAGGCTCTACATGACTACACAAACTGAGTCAAATTTGACTCACTGTGTTGCACGTTTGACTCTAGCCGAGTCGAATTTGACTCAGTTTGTATAGTCCCGCGTTTTTCGAAGAGAGTCAATTTGACTCATCATAGTATGTTACAGTGTCTGTTTTCTATGATATGATTAGGAACTTAAGCTGATGTATTAAATTATTTGAGAGCATTTATGCCGTAGATCAGTACACAGGAACTACCCTATTTGAGAACAGAATCACACTGCAAAAAATGGTGAGTCAGATTGAATCTCTCTGAAATAGGCCTGTCCTGACTACACAAACTGAGTCAAAATTTGACTGCTCCTGAGTCAAATTCGAAACACTTTGACTCAGGCGGAGTCAAATTTTGACTCAGATTGTGTAGTCAGGAAAAGCCTATTTCGGAGAGACTCAATCTGACTCACCGTTTTTTGCAGTGTAGCTGAGATATAAATTATTTTACAATGCCGACAAAAACGTGCATCCTTTTTAAGTTATTGATGTTTAACCCCTTCTCACATTAATTTGCCTATAGGCAACTCAGCGCGGTGTATATACGTTAAATAAGATATATCGCACCGTGCTTAACAATTGCAACAAGTATACATAGTACTCAATCGCCACAAGACGTAAGAGCCCCCTCGGGCTCGAGCGTCAAGCTCTATAGCTGAATGGTGATGGTATACGCCTCCCACTCTAGTCACTGGAGTTCGAATCCTAGCATAAAAGTAGGTCTCAGGGGAAATAGAAAATTTTCATGTGAGAAAGGGTTAATGAATAGATTACTTGCATAACAGCGTTCCATCTTTGAGCAGTGTATAAAAGTTATTCCTGCTTCCATCAAACTTTATATCGTCAAGTTCAGTACAGTCGCGTATCCAATCAATTATTTCGCGAGCTTCGTCTTTGCTGAATTTGGTCGCTGACTGTAAAAAAGCAACATCGACACCGTTTGTCCACGTTTAATGTAAGGGCCTGCGGCCTGCCCATTATAAGGGTCAATGTATAGATACCGGCTGCATCAATGCATAAGCATATTCCTAAGCCTAAAGCCTATTAAGTCAACCTGTAAGAATAAACATATTCCTAAGCTTAGGTCTAATCAAAAAGTAACTCTAAACAAGCTGAACGCACCCTCAGAATAGGTTTGGATCTTTAAGCTCCCGCCAAAGCCTAAACGTAAGCTTACCTATTCAAGTTTGACCCTCTCAGCGTTTAGGATAGCCCCCCCGGTCTCCGGTCTGCCAGTGGGCAGACCCCTATAAACATGGGGCGAAACAGTTGTAAAATAATAGGTACTAATTTGTGGTGCACCAAAAAAAATTTGAGTTTGCCAAACTGGGACCGCCAATTGGGGATTTGGGAGAGGCGGGTCCGCCAGCACTACGAAACAAATATATTCTTGCAAAATTCAGCAAAAACGTGCGAATATATGCTACGTGAGAATTTTCCCATGCTTGATTTGTGTTTGTTGGAAAAGTGATATCTGGTGTGACTGCAAAAGAGTACTTAGACTAACAGCCTTTAGACTATATTTTTGTTTAGGCTTAGTATCGAATTAACGAAAACTTTAGTTATTTTAAGCTTAGAAGTGTTTTAATAAGCTTCGTTTCTATCGTTCACTGTTAGATTCAAACCAAAAACACCTACTCGGTCAGTAAGACCATGAATATAAAAACACACACTGCAAAAAATGGGGAGGGAAATTGACTGTCTCGGAAATAGGCTTTTCCTGACTACACCAACTGAGTCAAATTCGTCTCCGCCAGAGCCAAACGTGCGCCGTAGTGAATTGAATTTGACTCTAGCGGAGTCGAATTTTAACTAAGTTTGTGTAGTCCGGAAAACCCTATTTTAGAGAGAGCCACTTTGACTCACCATTTTTTGCAGTGCAGCGATGCTGTGCGTTACATCAGGAAGCGATATTCAATGCATGGATAAAATAAAACATACCTTGATATTAACACCACCTCCATATCCAGATGCGGTTGAACTTCTTACTGACATGATTACTATTTTGTAGTTTGTAAATTGAATTAACGTAGAATAGGAACGGCAGCTAAATACCTCCGCAAAATCCTGAGCATTAGGTCAGGGTGTAAGTTGTTGCTCTGAGTGAGTTTAGCCTTTGGTTTAGGTAGGCCAAACGTAAGCTTAACCCAGTAAATTATGTGTGGGAAAAATTTTATGTAGAGGAAGTACTTTTATACAAGTACTCTCTAAAAGCTTAAACATAAATTATAGCTTAACTAAGCTTGAATATTAGTTTAAGTAAAACTCAAATCGCTCGACGGACTAACTAAACAAGAATTTTAAGTTTTACTTAAACTAACGTGTTTTTAACTTTAACATGAGTTTAAGTAAACTTATTTTTAGTTGAAGTAACACATCCAGCTCTGAAACATTATGTATATCTAAGGATTCGTTAAAATTAGCTTAAACTAAAAATACGTAAGATTTTTAATTAGTTTAAGCGTAAACCTACGTGTTAGTTCAGTTATTATAGAAAGTTTAGTTTAATACTGCTGGATTAGCTTAAGCTTAAACCATAAGTTAGTTTAAACTTTTAGAGAGTATATATAGCCAAGAATATATACTATGGTGTATTTTAAGGCAAAAACACCTCAACATGTATGGTATGTTCAGTAAAAATGTTTATGGCTGCCGACTGTGTTGATGCCTGATTTAAAATTGGGCCAAGTTTATTTTCGTTTACAGCTGCTTTTGCAGGCAACAAAACACAGATTTTTTTAAACATATTTATAAATCAGGCAAACACCCGATTCTGGAAAGAAAGCCGCTGGTTTAGAGAGAGAGATGAGTTTGTGGTGCCATAAAAACAAAGTGTTTTTTGAAAATTTTAATATCAAAACATCAAGAATAAATAAATTAAATGCATTTTGAAATTATATTTGACGTTAAATTCCGTTCAGTTTACGATTTAAGTATTGAAGTAAGGGCCCATATATAGAACAGGGCCGGAACAGTAGTATAAGCATATTCCTAAGCCTAAGCCTAAGCGTATGGATGAGCGTATTCCTACTCTGCAAAAAATGGGGAGTCAAATTGACTCTCTCGGAAATAGGTTTTTCCTGACTACACAAACTGAGTCAAATTCGACTCCACCAGAGTCAAACGTGCGACGTAAAGCAGAAAAATAGTCTAAACGTTAAACTGACTCTAATATAGCCCCTCCGGAAAACAATCCGGCCCTGTTCTATACATGGGCCGTAAGAAGCAGGGTGTAAACGGATAGCAATGAAAACAGATAGGTGGTTACACCCTCTTAGTGACCTGAAATAGCATGGGGGAAGGTTAGCCTAAGCCTAAGCCTATAGCCTAAGCAGACTGCCGGAGCCGGAGCTAAAAAGTACTTAAAGTTGCACGCAACTCCTACAATGATTCAGACAGTGACACCGAACTAGCTCCGGCTTTGATACAATTCCTGTCGGAGGTTTCAGCTATTTCGATAGTAAAATTGCATTGTTTCTGATGTGTTGCTCGTATAGGGGCGGAACGTTTTTCTGTGGGACTGCAATAGAATAATTTGAAGCTTTATATATAGTATTTTTTTGCTTTGGCTAAGGCTTTGGTATAAGTTCATTCTTTACGCTTAATACTCCTGGGAATATGCTTTATACTACTGTTACGGCCATGTTTTATATACATTGGCATTTAAAAACGTTAAAGATATTTTTTGAAAATTCATTAAAGTTATCACATAACCAAACATTATAGCTCTTATTATAGTTTACTCGTTATAACCGTTTATTTAAAACTTGATGATATTAAAGATGGCACAAAATGATAAAATGACTTCTTTCAGTACTTACATACATGATAACACTGTAAATTTCAACGAGTTGATTAATGAATTCAGCTAGCGAGTTGATTATTTCTGAATTAATATCAGTAAACATTTATAACTCACTCTGTGCTGAGTTGTTTCTCACTCTGAGTTGAGATGACTCTGGGTGAGTTGATTAATTAACTCAGAATGAATTGAATCAACTCAAAATTTTGAGTTCTGATAGTCCTAACTCAGACTATGAGTGATTCAGGTCATTTTGAGTTGAAAGCCTTGTATGCTCTGCCTGAACAATGTTTAGCCCCCTTAGCACGATTGCGCAAGTTACGGGTCTCCAGTATTAGAGTGGTCGGCAGCACCATATATGAAATTATGGCTTCTATTATTAAATGGGTATCATGCTTCCCCCATTTGAAACATTGTCTCATATATACTAATAACAGGTGCTAGCTATTTTCAAATATGTACGAACGTAGAAGTGACAATAAAAATACCGCTCTGTACAGTTTTGATCAAACAATATAAGGTAATATCTCTTTGGAGAAGCAAAATTAAACTATCCAACAACATATCATTTTTAGTTAAGTTTAATTTGATTTGAAAATTTTGCTCGCATACACAATTTAGGGTTGCGCTATACTTTTTAATTATTTTAATGCTGTCTGCCGCCGGCCATCTATGAACAGTGCCGTTCCGCAGGGGGTGTGTTGGGTTGGGGGGTTGTTTGGTGGGGGGGTGGGGGGTGGGGGGTTTTTTTTTTTTTTTTTTTTTTATTTTTTGTAAACTTCCATAATACATTTCAGTGACGTACACTGTGAATTTCAATGAGTTGATTAATCAATTCAGCTAGCGAGTTGTCGATTTGTGAAGTAATATCAGTAAACATTAGTTCACTCTGAGTTGAGTTGATTCCCACTCCGAGACTTGAGTTGACTCCGAGTGAGTTGATTAATTAACTCAGAAACAATTGAATCAACTCAAAATTCTGAGCTCTGATTGATTCTGAATTAAAATCAACTCAGTGAAATTTACAGTGACATTTTTATAAATGAAAATTTAAAATTTAACTAAAAACGAAATCTAACGAGTTTCAGTCCAAACAAAGGTTTAAGCGTAAAGCCATACACTTGAACAACTGCTAAAAGAACACCATATACTCATTTAAAATAAGACATAATTATAATCAAGTTAAAAATAAAAAGAATAATAAAATTATAATATATTCACAGCCCAGTCGACGTTGAATTTATTTTTCCATATGCGCTGTAAATTCCAATGAGTTGATTTGAACTAAGAATGAGTTAAATCACTCAGAGTAAGTTCAAACTATCAGAACTGAGAATTGTGAATTGATTCAAACTCATTTTGAATCAAATCAAGTGAGAGCGACACTCAACTCAACTCAGAGTGAGTTAATGCTTACTGTTAACTAAACAATAACTAACTCGCTAACTGAGTTGATTATTCAAGTGATTGGAGTTATTTACAGTATGGTTAGACACGCTATTAAAATCATAACTGAATTTACAATTGAAATTTTGAAATGGACACTTAACAGTGGAATCTATCCACCTGTCAAATTTCAGCAAATTGTAAACATTGGACAATGTCCAGCTCACTCTGAGTCGAGTGGATTTTCACTCTGAGTTGAGTTGACTTTCACTCTGAGTTGAGTTGATTTCCACTCAGAGTTGAGTTGATTCTCACTCTGAGTTGAGTTGCTTCTGGGTGACTTGATTAATTAGCTCAGAATGAATTGAATCAAGTCAAAATTTTCGAGTTCTGAAAGTCCTAAGTCAAGCTGAGTGTTTCAACTGATTCTGAGATTAAAATCAACTCACTAAAATTTACAGTGATAGCCACAGTGCTTTATACACGAATACCTTTGCAGCAAAATAAAACCAGATGTGAAAAAACAGGAGCAGAAACTGGCAAAATTTTGCCCAAACAAAAAGGTTAATTAAAATATATATAACCAAACGGACGTTGGGCAGGCCCGTAACCAGCTCACCTTGCAAGGGGGGCTGAAAAATTTTCAGGAGGGGCATTCAAGGCTTTTCAATGAGTTACAAGCAAGGCTGAAAACTTTCTAGGGGGGGACCCAACTTTTTCAGCAGGATGGGGGGCTGAGCGCCCCCCCCTTGGCTCTACGGGATCGACGTTGGGTCAAGTCGGGTGCACCTGAACAGGCGGAGGAATTTTATTAAAAGTCTACCGTAGCCACCCACACACCTGAAGCCGATTTTTTCGCCAAAGCCATTGAAAGCATATCTCATGGTTGTATTCTACTGCGTTTACGCGAGCGGCTTAAACGGCAACTGGTGGTTGCCTAAAAATAATGTCTTCATCTTTATCATCAATGCTAACCGGATCTTTCGTTGCGGTCACCAGCCGGACTTCGTCCACATCCGCGTTCATCGCTAAATTCCGGTACGCATATTTTGGTAGTGGCGGTCGAGTGAAGTTGAACACTTTGACAACTTTTGAAGGACCGTCTTGGCAACTGCCTGCGTACAGGTACCAGATGAACATACCGGAACCAAGAACGAGCACTAAACCGACAAATACCAGGAACGCACGCGCTGCACGACTCATCGGCAACAAACAAACCATATCATCTTCGTGCAACATTCGAATACTGACACCTCTTAAACGCGGCGGTGAATAGCATCTGAAAATGTCAAAAAGCAACGCAAATAGGCTGGGCTGCAGTTACAAACCTACAGACCGTTCTGTGCGTGTGGACGTCTTGGACCCACCCACCCACCGTCCAAGAGCCAAAAATCGTGGGCACTAGTTCGAGATCCCTTGTAGTGGGTGGCGCTATCCATGTCGTGCACGGTGGCGAACGGCAAAAAAAATTTTTTTGTTTAAAAATCTACAATGCTGTTTCATGCGGTAATAAACGTGCGTTGCGGTACGGTGACGGACGGCGCCCGAAGATAACGGACCGCGTCGGACGATAACGGACCGCGCCGGACGATAACGGACCGCGCCGGACGATAACGGACCGCGCCGGACGATAACGGACCGCGCACGGACGATAACGGACCGCTCCGGACGATAACGGACCGCGTCGGACAATAACGGACCGCGCCGGACGATAACGCACCGCTCCGGACGATAACGGACCGCGTCGGACAATAACGGACCGCGCCGGACGGTAACGGACCGCGCCGGACGATAACGGACCGCGCCGGACATCATCAAAAGTATAGCGTCACCCTATGTTTCCGTTCTATAAGCAAATAAAGCATGCTTGTTCATTATACGCATTACGCTATGCATTGCAGTGAATGTGTTCTTGCAACAGCATCTAATGCCACGATCGACCCAACTCGTTGGCTTGTGCACTCCTGCAGAACCTTTACTTACCCCTTAACTTCGAAACAAGTAATATTTTGACATGTCGATTCTGCATTTTGTCACGGGCCCATGTATAGAACAGGGCCGGATCGTTTTCCGGAAGGGCTGTCACAGACTCCGTTTAAGCTTTAGACTAATTTTTTTTGCTTAGGCTTCGGCATTGGAATAGGCTCATACAAACGCCTGGGCTTAGGATTAGGCTTAGGAATATGCTTATACTGTTCCGGCCCTGTTCTATACATGGGCCTTGTTACGTATATGGGTCGGGATATAAAGTCGAAAACGTACCGAAGGGTGTAAAAACGTACAATTTAATTTCAAACTGTGCCGAATGTGGGTTTCAATTGATATTTTTCAACTTAACTCAAATTTCGAAATACGATTTAAGGCTCATGGTGCAGATAGCCATAGTGGGAGCATAAATGTTACAACTCGAACGGGAACGTTTTCAATACGATCGACATGGACAGTAGCAAACGCGATATATACGTTCCTAGAATCATGGTCAATGTTACAATTATGAGCGTAACCGTTATGCTGCCGGGTATTCCTAAGCCTAAACAACAACGTCCAGACGAGTCTAAAAATTGTTGCAGTCCTTGCGGCCAAATGAAACGCCCCTAAAAGTAACATGAGGTCAAATGACTATGCTGTACACAACCGCTTACATCACTGCGCCTCCACCGAACTGAACGCGTTCTTTGACCATCCATTTTGTATTGCAATCACAATGCCACAAATTTCCACTCAAATAAATATTCGATACATTATCCCACGGCAGTAATTCAGAAGACAGCGTGACCAAACTTGAATTTTCGATCGAAAAACTTTTCAGCCCAACCAAAGATCGCCGATGCATACCCGGAGGAGGCGGCGGCGAATTCAGCGGCGTCGCCTTTGATGTCGCCGCCAGCGACGGCAACTTTAAAGGCGGCCATCCGAACGCGTGTCGATCGACGACACTGAGCGATCGACAATGACTCAAATCCAACGTTTCTAACGCGTCCAGTCCACAAAACGCACATTCGTCGATAAGCCACAATTCGCTCATGCGATTCAAGTGCAGTTCGACTAAATGCGGATTGTGAACGAACGCGTTCGAATGAATTTGAGTCAATCGATTGCCGGCGAGCGATAAACGCTTGAGTCGCGGCAGTCGGTTGTTGCCGATTGCTTCAGTCGGAACTGCGGTTAACGCGTTCGACTGAAGCGATAGCGACTCGAGGTTGCTCAGTCCAGAGAACCACGCCGGATTGATCGTTCGAAGGCGAGTTCGTTCCAAACTCAACGACTGGAGTCGGTTGAGCGAAGAGAACGCCGTCGGATCGATATATTCGAACGGGTTTTCGTCCAAGTAAAGGTTTTGAAGTTGTGACAACGCTTCAAATACCTAAAAAAAGTCAACTGCAATTATAAAAATAAGTATACTAACTTTACTTGAGCACTGAACTAAGCCTAAGCCTAAGCCTTTGCATCAACCTATCGTGAACAATGTATATACAAGACAAGATCCTTATTTTGTGTACACAATTATCCTCAAGGGCTGCGGTTTTCAACTTTTCCTTAAAGTTTGCCTAAGCACTGACTTTACGTCATGGCTTAAGTAAATACTTAACTTTTTGGTCGCAAACAAAGAAATGCAGATTACAGGCTAGCGCTATAAAGAGCAAGTCATAGATTTGCTTTATACTAAGGTTTGATGAGTCTACAATCTCAATTAAACCAAAAACACTATGCTAGAACGGTTAGTCTGCCATTCGTTAAATTTAGTGATTGACTTAAATATTTACTTAACACAAGTACGCTTTCACAAGACACGGGCCCGTAACCAAGGGTGGTGGGCAGGGGGGGCTCAGCCCCCACCCTGGAAAATTTTGGTCCCCTAGAAAATTTTCAACCTTGCTTGTAACTCACCGAAAACCCTTGTAGACTCCACCTGAAAATTTTTTAGCCCCCCCTAGCGAGGTGAGCTGGCTACGGGCCTGACCAGACATCATAAATTGTTTAAGTAATTACTTAGCAAATACGTTAAGTCTGACGTCGTCGTAGTTTATGTAGAGTTTCATAAACTCACCTTAAATAACGCTTAGAATAATTAAATCGAAATATAAAATTAGGTTACTTACGCACCTTCGCGTTGAGCGATTTGATCCGATTATTACGTAAATCCAAATCCCGCAGGGCTGACAGGCCAAAAAACGCGTTCCGCAACAGCGATCGGATTCGATTTTGGTGTAAGTCGAGTTGTGCCAGGTTGATCAAGTGTTCGAACGATCCGGGCGCAATGTGATCAATTAAATTACTCGATAAGTCGAGCGTTCGCAAACTTGACGGGTTATCGTCGAACAGAATTGACTCGCGAGACAACGAACGAATTGAGTTTCGTCGCAGTATCAACGTAAACAACACTTGCTGGCTGTGTTTTGCGTCCGCCGTCAGACAAACGTCAGCGCCGTCTAAGCCTTGGCGAGCACAACGCGCTTTGCCGTTTGAACACGAACACAGGCCGTACGTACCACAAATCCCGATGCAATACTCTACAGTAAAACAAAAGATTTAATCTGTATTAATATTATTATAGCTCGAACGCACCGGCAATACGCATTTTGTACAGCGTTCCAGCTGTTGTAATGATTGTTTCATTTATAACGACAGCATATATATATGCAAATTAGAACACATTGTTAAAAAGTTATGTGACGAATATTTTACGGTTGCAAACTGGCAATTGCGTGGACTTGCTAATATTATAACAGCTTAGTCGACACGCCTTTGTGTATCGTTACAGCTAATTTTTGGCATATAATTTGATGCAACACAAAATATACAAAGACGGCTGGGTCAAGAGTAGTCAGGGCTGCGCAAACTTAAAACTTTGGTGTTTCAAATATTGCAACCATTTTGAGTTGTTGCTATTAAGTAACAACTTGATTGGTAAACAACACGCATATGTAAATCGATTATCCGACCCATGTAAAGATCAGGAGCGGAACGGTTTTCTGTGAGATTGCAATAGAGTAAGCTTAAGCTTTAGACTAATTTTTTGCTTGGCTTAGGCTTAAGCTTAGGCTTAAGAATAAACTCATTCTTACGCTTAGGCTTAGGCTTAGGATTCCTAAGTCTAAGCCTAAGCATAAGCCTAAGCCTAAGCGTAAGAATGAGTTTATTCTTAAGCCTAAGCTTAAGCTTTATACTAATTTTTTTGCTTGGCTTAGGCTTAAGATTAGGCTTATGAATAAACTCATTCTTACGCTTAGGCTTAGGCTTAGGCTTAGGCTTAGACTTAGGAATAGGCTTATAAATACTGTTCCGCCCCTGTTCTTTACATTGACCGATTACGTCTATATTAGGAATCTTATGCAACTCCCACAGTATCTATGCGTATACAACAAACAGTCTGGCGTTGGCCGACAGATGTTGAAGCCCAAAAACTGCCTGTTTAATATGTAAACAGAATGTTTTCTCGTGTTTACCTTAATTTTGAATTTTAATTTTTTTGCATATTTTAGCGTCTCTCAACATCACCTGATCATTTCGAACTTAAATTTAAAATTAAAAAAAAATCCATTTTTTGAGCTTTTGAGGTTCGACATAATATCGTGAATTGTCAACGAGCTAAGATGAACGGTGTTAATTTGATTGCACCCACACCACCGTCAGCCATAGCTGGATTATAGCACAAAATCTAGTTTAGTATAAACTTCGCCGATGACGGTTTAGATATTTGACTCGATAACTAATGACCAAACTGCTTGCAAGTAGCTGGCAAAATTAATTATCATGCTTTACATTAAACCAGTTGATAAACTCGAACTTTGTAATGTTTTACCTGACGGCGAATGTTTACCAGTTGCCGTTGGGCCATTCTTCCATGACAAAGTTCGATTGATGTTTGGTTTGCCTGCAACAGCTTCCAGGTCCGGTCTCATAATCCGATGTGTTGCATGATGAACAGTCGACGGCAAATCAGGCAACTTCTTGTACGCCTTTTTTTGTCCGGCATGCGTTTGATCCGGCCGACGCTGTCGAGCGGTTGCCTTTAATGTTTTTCGCGGACGTTGTTGCGTTCTTGTCGACGTTGTCTTTGATCGTTGACCGCTTGCTTTTCGGTCGTTTTGATGAGCGACGCTGTTGCTGCGGTGTTCGTCAGAATGCGATCCAAAGTAATCGTCGACCGCGTCGAGATCTTTGTCTTCAGGCCACAATTTGTCATAATCGATTCGTCGTTTGTCGCCACGATTTGCGTCCGTTTTTCCGTTGATTTTACCGTTGGTTTTCATGTCTCCATCGCCGTAGATTTCGTTCAACACATCGTACTCTTCGTTTAATTGACTTTTATCAAAATCATGACTTTCGTCCGATTCAAAATGACTATAACTTTTGCTTTCGGAGGCGGTCTGGTGTGCTCCCAATTTGACATCAGGATGTCTTGATAGATGTTCGAAATCGCTGATCCGTCGCCGGTGAAACGTTGATCCAGCACCTGGCTGAGGATCATGCTCCGAGTCCAACGCATGATGCCCTGGTATTGAATGAACGCCAAACACAAGGAACGCCATTTGAAGCAGGACAAGTATTGCCGAAGTTAAGTTTGTCATGGTTATATGGTGACCGGTTCAAAATATATATATAGTAATGAATTATTTTCAATTATATATTTAGTCGCTTAAGCAGGACATATAAAATTGGTTTAAACTGCTCGGCATATTATAGTTTGAAGCGTTTTTATGAAAATTAACACATCGGCGTTAACTCGACGAACGGGCCAATGTAACGAACAAGAGCGGAACAGTATTGCAAGCATATTCCTAAGCCTAAGCCTAAGCCTAAACCTAAGCCTAAGCGTCAGAATGAACATATTCGTAAGCCTAAGCCAAAGTCTAAGCCAACCAAAAAATTACTCTGAAGCAGCTTAACATTATACTATTGCAGTCTCACAGAAAAACGTTCCGCCCCTGATCTTTACATGAGCCGAAGAACAAGCACCACAATTTTGTTCGTTAGACGCAAGTATATATTTGGTTTTCATTTTGAAGTGGTTTAGAGTTTGAGCCGATCTTAACTGTCACATATATATTTACCACACTTTTAAGCTTTAAGACGACTATTGACGCTAAGACAAGCCATTTTGCAAGCATACGCTTAAACTTTAGCCTAAACCTAAGCGTTAAATGTGGTTAAAGTATACAGCCGACTGTGAATGTTTTTTAGTTAAGATCCGCCAAAAACCAACCTTCGGTTTATGCCGTATCTGAAACGGTAGCGAGAGTAGTTCCTGCAAGAGATTTCTGATTTTTTGAATTCCTTCAAGTGCCTATTTTAATTTTCAAATCTAACAATTTTGACGTACCGCGTATCCCTTGAACACTCGTATCGAATAGCTGATTACATTCAAGGCCCTTGTAAACATCAGGTGCGGGAACGTTTCTTGCGGTACTGCAAAACAATAAGTTTTTGGACTAATTTTCTTGCTTAGGTTAAGCTTTAGGCTTTGGCGTAGGAATATTTATGCTTATACTACTGATGCGGCCCTATTCTATATATACACTGGCCACATTCAAAAACATTCCAATTTCCATTTTCCTAACAAATTTACTTAAATGCATTGAAACCAGGAAGTCAGGTCTTAAATATAAAAGAAAACTATTTCTGAAAAGTAGAAAATTCGGATGTTTTTGTTTGTTTCAGATCGGCAACCGTTTCGTTACAGAAATTTCGGAAATTCCGTGGTTTTCAGTCTTTATAATTTGCTGAAACCCGGCTTCAAATTGACTTAATTTTCCATTACAGGTACGCTGCAATTGTTGGAATTGAAATAAAGACTACAAAATTCATATCCATAATCTTAGGAATTTTTGGTGCTTTCGCTATATTTGCAACAAAATTGTACTTAGCTGAAAGAATATATGCATATTTGAACTACGTTGGCAGAAAAAGATAAAACATATTTGAAACATTTACGCTTAATTTTATCTGTATCTGTTTGTTGTATTTTGAGCGCTATCCGTTTCCGTTATTTTCACTATTTTTACACCCTGGTGCTTGAGAAAAATTTCAGCTTTTGTTGCAGTGAAAAAATACTGAAATTCAAGACGAAACAATTTCTTTAAATTCCCATCAAACAAAGACGGGTGACACACAAACTGTTTCTATTAAAATTTTCAGATAACTTCTCTAAATCAAGAAATAAAATTTGATAAATGACTTCATTTTGCAAGACGATTATTGAAAGTTTTATAAAAGTTCTGATAATTTTATTAAATTTGATAAAATAACTAATTTCACTTCACATTTCCGATATACACGAACGTTTGGCGAAATTTTAAACTATTAACCAGTGCCTCTATGTTACAAAACGTCTTTAGCGTCAGTCTAAGTAGGAAATGGGACTTCAGAACTTTCAACAGTAAGCAGCTGGAAAAACGGACTTCCGGAGCGCGGATCGAACTCTCAGGCTACGGATCTTTAAGCGAACACTCTACTACTACACCACGCAGCCCGCATCTCCAACTGCATTTTTCGTCAACTATATGTGTCGACCGTATGTTGCCAGCAAGCATACAACACAATGTGCATTGCATTTATTGCATATGCACTAAGACAAGCATGTCTCGCATGCTTACATTTAGATTGCTTTTAGAATATCTGCTCATAATCATTGCGTAACCAAATAAAAATTCATATAGATACAGTGAAATTTGATTTATCAGGCATCAGTTACTTCAACAATACAGCAATACATTTGCTGAATTTTTGACTTCTGGACTCAATTCCGAAACTCAAAAAAACCGATACCGAGACTTGCCAACGGCCTCCACACTGCAAAGAAAGATGAGTCCAATTGACTCTTTCCGAAATAGGCTTTTCGAGACTACACAAACCGAGTCAAATTCGACTCCGCCAGAGTCAAATTCGACTCACTGAGCGACTGGTGCGTCGAATTTGACTCGGACGCAGTCGAATTAACTTAGATTGTGTAGTCTGGAAAAGCTTATTTCGAAGAGGGTCAATTTGACTCACCATTTTTTGCAGTGTATGTTATAAAACAATGTTCGATTGTAATGAAATGGGTACAATTTCAAAATTGTGAAAAAGGCTGTTTCAAAAGCAAAATTTTGGTTCAGATCTATACGGACGCAAGGTCCGGGTGCAACCGGAATTCCGATTACGCTTTAATGTACATCTCTGTTACCGTATAGTCATAAATTTCGTAGTCCCGATGCCGGTATATATATTTGCTGTTCCGATTCCGATATAATCCAGTTCCCACTTTGCATCCTGCTGGGTAGGCCCTATTGAATCTGCCATTGATTTTAAGTATTATTAAATGTTTTACTCTAACAAGCCTATCAGTATAAAGAATTGCAACTATACAGGCTGCACTAGTATTTAAAACAAAAGTGTTGACGCAGTTTAAAAATAACAAAAGTCACTAAAAATTTACGTCAGTGAAGGTTATCTATGAAGTCATTACGATATTTTGCTGATACGGATAGTGAAATATTGCATCAACTAGATTAATGCCTAAACGTTAGATTTAGAATCAAGTTTAGAACTAAAACTCGACAGATGAAGGCGTGAAATTAGTAATTCGTTTCATAACGGGACAATTTTCAAATAGTTTGCTGAGCAAGCGATCATGCGACAATGGGCCCACGTTAATGACACACCAGATCGATTGAGCCACGTCCAAAAGGCTTATTTTCAAGGAACATCTTGAGTAACAACTTTCAACCCCAATCTCATTCGACGGAAAATATTTTGGCGTCCCAGTGGAATGGAGGAATATCCGAACGGCGTTCCTGTTGGAATTCTAGCAACCATTTGAATTCTATGGTGTACAGGTCGACAATGTAGGTTGTGAAACGGACGCTCTGACTAAATTTGGAACCATTAACGAAGCATGCGCCATAAAAAAGCTATATGAAAAATAAGCGCACAACTTACACTACAAAACATGGTGCATCAAATTGACTCTCTCCGAAATAGGCTTTTCCGGACTACACAAACTGAGTCAATTTCGACTCAGTCAGCGTCAATTCGACTCACCCGAGTCGCTCGGTGAGTCGACTTTGACTCTGGCGGAGTCGAATTTGACACAGTTTGTGTAGTCCCGATAAGCCTATTTCGGAGAGTCAATTTGACTCTCCACTTTTTGCAGTGTATGTTTTCGTATCTTTTCAGTCGAAAAGCGGATATACATCCGTTTTATGCACCGCGTACTGCCGCTCTTGCGGACTAAATATTAATACGCAGCATTATACCTATGATAAAATAGTTTCGATTTAAAAAACAATAACATATGCGTTGTAAACACTCCAAATAGCTTGCAACTTTGTATACGGACGTTCAAAAATTAGCTCTGTTTATAAAATGTTTACAGGAGTAAAAAATACACTGAAACGGTTTTGACAGATATACAGAAACATATGTTTCAGAGGACCATTGAAAACCGAAAAAATAACCCGAAAGCTCAAACTGAAACTGGCAAAATTGAATTCCGACCAGACACGAAACAGAGTTATAGATTATTAAAATGATTTGAAAATAGAGCGGCCCATGTAAAGATCAGGGGTGGAACGTTTTTCTGAGGGACTAGAATAGAGTTAGCTTAAAGTTTACACTTTTTGCCTGGCTAGGCTTAGAAATATGCTTATAATACTGTTCCACCTCTGTTCTTCGCAGAAGTTTACGATCAGATACCAATGTAGCAGTGGAGCGATGTGCTACACATGGACCTGAAGAAGACTGGATTGCATCCTGACAACGCCGTGGACACAGTCAAATGGTGTCACAAATGCAAGAGCCGACCCCAACTTGGGACAAAGGCCGAAGAAGAAGATTTATTCGCTACCGGTGTCCAGAACCGAAACAGGACATTGAATTTTTTGCCGGAACCGGATGTTCATAATAGGATATACGTCGCAGGACAGAGTACTCTTAAATTCTTAAAATCACTTTACAGCAAGCCTGAATAACACGATCTTAACACGAAAATATTGCTTATCTCACCTTAATAATGATGACATCAGGCCAAGTCAACCAGCTCAAAATCTAAAACGAAAGCATTAACATGTAAAATAAACTACACTTTGTAGTGCATAAAGTTAGCGTTATGCAAACAAATAGCGAATAACATTTGACTAATGTGTACTTTAGGAAATTCATCAGCTATACAGTAATAATGTAAACAAATATAATGCCATTACTTTAAACTGTATAGCTGTTACAGAATGTTTTGAAGCAATGCTTATCAGGGTGCAACCGGAATAGAAAAAAAACGAAGCCGGAGGTCAACAAATTTTGCTGGAGTATTGGTGAAACAAAACAGCCTTTGATAAAAATGACAAATTTATACGCGACTAGGAAAAGGAAGTCTGTTTGGAAACAAAACTGCGGTTGCATGTTTTACCAATGCACCGGACAAGGCTGTGTAGTATAAGTAGATTATCATAGCCTACGAATAAGCCTATACGTGAGTCCAGCAATAAATTATTCTAAAGCTTAACGTGGGGTTCACGTTATACCTGGCGCAACCCGGAACACGTTTTGTCACATGTTGATTCGACGTTAACATAAACTTTTGCAACCTAAATTGCGGGTAACACGACAAAATGTGAATGTCACATAGATATTGGCTTACAAATTACTGATCTCAAGGGTCAACGAATACAAATAGCCATGTGTCGTATACCACAGGACATTTAACGCGAATACTACAGATTCCAAAACTACACAAAATATCATATGCGATGCTATGCAGAACGTAACTTGTATTCACTAAAATAAAATAAGTTAGATTCATGTTGCATTAAATGATTTCGAACCCTAAATCTTCACGTTTGTGGTGTTATAGGGATAAAACGCGTTACGCGCTCAGAGTTATAACGTGAATCCTGCACAAGGTTACTCTTTAAACAACTTCATATTAATTTTACTGTTGTCTTTGGAGGTGGAAACACTAAGGTAAAAATTTACCAACAAAAGTACATTACGTTGTTTTCTTTAATCTACACAAGAATGAAAATGCTTTGAACAGAAACTACAAAAACAAGCAGTATCCTAGCTCGCGATTTAAAGCACCAAACTAAGTTTTCAATTTAAGAAACTATAGGCTCACGCTATAAACTTGATGAGCTCAATTCACCTTTATTTGATTATCAAAACAAACTTCAAACTATACAAATAAAAGCAACAAATACAATACCAATAACGTGTCAATGTGAGTATCATAAACTAGATTGATAAAATGCCAAGCATAGTGTAATATTTAAACTGTTTAATAATAAATTATTCTTACGTTCTCGAAACCCATTTCTATATTCAAAATCCGCCAAGGGATCCATATAGGGCCTAATTCCTTAATCTTAGTACACTTTAAAAATGACAACTATCACAATATTTCTGCTTGAAAATCCCTGTTACAGTAAATGCAATGATTAAAAGCAGTAAGCTGAGAATATGGCGTCGCGGTCAACTTTTCGTCAGCCAAAACATTCAAACACATCGACTAATTACGTGCAACAGGTTCGTACACCAAATAATCAGAACGCCCAATATAATTTTCAGCGAAAGCTCGCCCGTCTTCTGTTGGATCAGTAAACGCAATTTGATCTTTTGAAATGTGATTGCCAATAAAGAAATTTTGCCTAAAACACAGACAGAACTGTAATCCACGTCTAATCCTTGAACGATGATTTTCATATCTGAATAACCACGGTGCAATCGGAGTTGAAACAAAACGCGAGCTGGAGGTCAACAAACCTTATAATGAGCCAAGGTGTGCACAATTTAGACAATCGACGTTAAATTTGCTAATTTTAAAATAATCTGCAAAAATGGTGTAAAAATTGTTTTAGAACTTCAATTCTAAAAAAATATCGGCAATTATTCCGATTCCAGTATCCTTAATCACCTGTAACAGGCATATAAATCAAATTTTTGCAGTCCTAGCAATACTGGCTGTACTTCGCAAACTCCAGTCTAAATTTCGTCCGGAAAACGCTTCGTCTAACCCAAAATGACTTCATACCACCTGTTCTTGCGTACTAAGGCTTCACTTACCTAACAGCATCGAGCAACCGGCTTGCGATACGTTTACGGCGTTCAGTTTTAAACACCCAAATTCGATTAATTCCCAGCTGCACTTTTTCAACTTTGTTTGCCGCCGCAGTGTTAGACAGCATGCGTCGTGCCTGGAAAACAACACAATTTCGTATATTTGAACAAACAAAAAACAAGTACGTATGATTGATTGCAAAAAGAAAGCACACCACGACATTAAAATGCACAATTATTCACCACAAGCGTGCGATTGCCGAGAAGCCATATCAATACTACCAGCGTTAAAACCATTTTTCACACTGAATTTACTTATAAACACCATCTACATTGTGGCCCATGTAAAGATCTGGAGTGGAACGTTTTTCCGTGGGACTAGAAAGGAGTAAGCTTATAGACTTTAGAGTAATTTTTTGCTTGGCTTAGGCATTGTTGTTGAAACAAAAAACTAGAAGTTACAAAATCAATAGCCACTAAAATCGATAGACAATAAAACGTACCGCGAATACTTCTTCCGCAACACAACAACCAACTATTCGACTATCGACGCCGTCAGGAACGTAAATAAAAACCTAAACAGTTTGACTACTATTTGACCACGCAATGCCATTTTGTACAACAAAAAACAAAATTACTAACCACACACAGCCGAAAAATAGATTGAGAATTTAATGTTGCACATTCAGACGTATCAACTTTCTTAATTGAGCGAAGCTCGGAGTTTCGCGAAGCGTTTTATGTTTTGTACTTGGGGGTCGAAAGGTGGATGTCCGCCGTCCGAAAAGAATCTCAGGAACGGCTGAACCGATTTTGATAAACTTTTTTTGTTCGAATGCCAATTATCCTGAGGTGTTAACCTCGCATTGGGGTTTTAAAATTTTAAGCCGTTTATTAGCTACAGGCTAATTTGCATAATTAATTAAGCCTAAATTAGGACTTTCCACAAAATTTCACTAATTATTACAGTTAGAAGCAATCTAATTTTAGCATTAAAGGGTTTTTGTGTGCGAGGAATCCGCGTAGACTGTTTACATACCTCAAAAGCCGATAATTGAGCAGTTAGCTAACAGATAATTTGCATATAAGCATAGTTTATAAGCCTAACTTACGACTTTTTACAATATTTCACTAATTAATAAGGTTAAAGGCAATATAATTTCAGCACTAAAGGGTTTTTAGGTGCGAGGAATTTGAATAAATAGTTTACAAACATCCAAAACCGATAATTGAATAGTTAGCTAATAGCTAATTTGCATATTAGTTTAATTGAGAAGACAAAACTAGGACTTTTTAAATTATTTCAATAATTATTAGGGTTTACGTGAGGTTTTTGTGTGCGAGGAATCTGTATCAACTGTTTACAAACCTCCAAAACCGATAATTGAATAGTTAGCTAATAGCTAATTTGCATATTAGCTTAATTGACAAGACAAAATTAGGACTTTTTAAATTATTCCAAAAATTATTAGGGTGGCTGAAGGGTTTTTGGGTGCGAGGAATCTGAGGAAATTGCTTACAAACCTCCAAAACCGACAAATGAATAGTTAACTAATAGCTAATTTGTACATTTCCTTAATTGCTTACGTGTGTTCGAGCTTCGCTCAATAAATGTAGTCCCACTACGACTGGTAATACTAGAGTCTAACACATCGCAATAGCTTCCCCGCGGTTGCAATAATTACACCTTCATACTAACGGAAACGGATACCTGTCGCGAACCACTCCACACAACATTGGGCGTTGAAATCCCCAGATCTGCATCGATCATTGCACACAGATCGCTTATCTAAAATATTAAAACCCTGTTCACACATATTGTGTTAGCGAATAAAAATAGCACAAAAACAAAACGTGTTTCCTGTCAGAACAATTTTTCATAGGGACATCATACGGGAGGACAGCGGCTAACCCCGACACGCAGACGCCATTGAGTTTTGGTGGGTTTTGGGCAGGGTGCAACCAGAATTCCGGTTCCGGCATTTTTTCACCTTCCGGTTCCGGTAAATTTTTACCGGATTTAAAAATTCCGGTATTATAAATTGGCCGTTTTCTTAACTTTGCTAATTTTTAAGAATCTCTTTTGAAAGCCACTTGTACTCCGAATATAAGCCATTGATGGTGGATTTCACTTCAGTCGATGATGAAAATCTAAAATACAACAAATAAAAAAAACCTATGTTCGACTAAGGTTATTTCACAAATAATAGAGCAAAAAATAAGATTAAAATGAAATTTTTGGTGAAATGCATTTTTCATTTTCCGGTTCCAGTAAAATTTTCAAATTCCGGTTCCGGTTCCGGTAAATTGTAATTCCGGTTGCACCCTGGTTTTGGGGGCATCATTATGGATACCAGCGACACTCTGTTCCAGCGTGCGTATACTTTGTAATAAACCACTTACACAACAAACAAAAACCAGCTTCAAAATCGCCCCTACCTTATTCTTAAAGTACGCTGGATGATCTGCCGTAACTCGACATACCATGCCATACAAATCTTCTTTGACAATGTCGCAATTTTTGCCAGCCTAAAAACAGTGTTAAATAATACATAGACAACATAACCAACTCCCTGCATCAAAGTTTTACAGATATATTTCGCTGGGCACATGACCAAAGTACTTCTAGTTTAGCTGTCTGTATACTATTGAAACAGTGTCCTTTTCCGTTATGCAATTATCACTAAACAGGAAATCGCCAACAAAGTCCAGCACACGAATTACAGAATTATACCGAACGGAATCTTTGTTAATCGAGACGATTTCTTTATAGGAACTTGCATCCGACTAAGTGTTACATATTTACTCCCTTGCGTTGATATATGTTATTATTTACCTACCTGTTTCGGAAATTTCATCGCCGAAAGACACTTCGAATGAAAATTTTTGTGATGCACATTATCTTCCTGAATGCTCGGTGTATATACCATGCCGCAGACAGTACATTTCTCAGCACCGATTTTCTTCTGCCCGGCATCCTGAAACAAAACAAGTGACTCCATAATACTTTATCAGGTGCAATGAATGACTGTTTACTATAAAACAAAGTACAGCAAAAACTACGCTATGTTGAAAACATTGACTCATGCCGTTTTTGGTTGAGAAGTAAACACGAAATTGCGCGAAGCATATTTAATATTTCAGTTTGTGGCTCGTGTTCCATAACAAAACGCTTACCAAAATCATTTGCGTCGTTCGACTATTATCGAGTAAATGAAGATTCTCGACACCGAGAAGGTGGTGTGAATGCCTTAAAATATCAGATATATCAACTAATTTTTTGATTTTTCAAATACTTAGAGTAGGTATTGCAATACTGAACTGAACGTCCCACACTGATTGAGACAATAATCATTAAGAACCTTAACAATGGTTAAACAAACGCATTTTAGGAACCAGTCGTAGTGGGACTACATTTATTGAGCGAAGCTCGAACACACGTAAGCAATTAAGGTAGTATGCAAATTAGTTATTAGCTAACTAGTAATTTATCGGTTTTGGAGGTTTGTAAGCAATTTCCTCAGATTCCTCGCACCCAAAAACAATTCAGCCACCCTAATAATTTTTGGAATAATTTAAAAAGTCCTAATTTTGTCTTGTCAGTTAAGCTAATATGCAAACTAGCTATTAGCTAACTATTCAATTATCGGTTTTGGAGGTTTGTAAACAGTCTACGCAGATTCCTCGCACCCAAAAACCCTTTAATGCTAAAATTAGATTGCTTCTAACTGTAATAATTAGTGAAAAATTGTGGAAAGTCCTAATTTAGGCTTAATTATTTATCTCGGAGTTTCGCTTCGCATAATAATCCAGAAGACACATTGTATAATATACCAATGAACACACTTAATTACTCAATAAGACGCAAGTTACTGCATAAGAAAGGTAAACAGTGAAAACACTTCGTTGTAAAGATTATACTTATAGCATCACATGAAAGCCATATTTTAACGCATAAAGTGTATATATTTGAGCAATTTCTTACCTTTTTGGTGGTGCACTAGGCGGAGTACGTTGCCGATTCTGCATTAGGTGCGAAACTGGAACCAATACAAAACATAACGGCATAATGGTTCATTTGAAAACAATACTGGTCAAATGTTTAAATGAAATTGATAGCATTGAAACTGACTATTATGGGCAAAAAGTATCGGCAAAGAATCGGCATGCCGGTACCGATACTCACGAAAACTGCCGATTATTACCGATGCCGATTAATCGGCACATCCCTAATTATATATTCATAATATAAATCCTGATACAAGTTATTTATCAGGAGACGCCATCACATCACATCAACCTTACCTTTCCTTATTTTTAATGGAGGATGGCATTTTCGGCTGATAAATGATCAAACATTATAATTTAGGTTTTAGACTCCATATAAAATTTTTTAAGGCGTATATTATATACACGTTATATGACATAACCAGAAATTTTCTGCCCAAGTTTAGCTGAGAAAACTACCAGTCTTCGCAAACTTGACTCCGCTTGAACTTCTAGCTGTCACACAGGTTCTAAGCCACCAAAACAGTTTGTCTCACACAATCCATCAACAACAAAAAATCGGGAATGTATAATTAATTGGCATCAGTAATAGTGGCACTTTCGTGAGTATCGGCATTATCATTGCAAAAAAATTGCGATACCCAGTGAGATGGAATATTATGAATTTCACTTGCTGATGTATATGGGTGCGCCAGATTAGGGAAACCGTTACCTATCTCTCTTGCGTTTGTGTTTGAAAGATTTAATTGAAATAGACCGCACTCATAAAATTATGATCTTTTAGCATGGTTAGGGTTTAAGCCTTCCACTTAACATGATTAGGGATGTGCCGATACCAAAATTTTTGCCCATGCCGATTTCAACTTTAGTACACCCTGCTCAATAAACAGAAAGAATACTACATTACGTACATCGTTATATAAATACTTAAACCCTAACCATCAAAAACGATCATGGTTCATTTCAATTAATTTTTCAAATAGCAACTCGAGAAACAAGTTTTTCTGACCAGACACACTGATATGTGCCCAGAAATGAAATTGATAGCACTCAAACTAACTGGTATGTGCAAAAAGTATCGGCAAATTTTAGCAGTGCCGATGCCGATACTAGCGAAAACTGCTGATTATTACCGATGCCAATTCGACACATCTCTAAACATGATGTAACGTATTATTCTATGAGGTCTTCAAGCATAATGCATTAAAAATGAAAGTGGGCATCGGCAAAAATTTTGGTGTCGGCAGATTACTACAACTAATATGTTCCAGGGTTCCACCGGAATTCCTGCAAAAATTGTTTCCTGTGGCTGTTATGGTATTGCAGCACGCAGAAACGGTAACGTGCAACCTTGGTATACACGTATTGGCCGGTGTTAAGCTAAATTTTTAAACATTAAAAATTGTAGATGCTAAATTATTATCAGTTCAAAATGAATAACTTCTTTTTTTCTGTATACATTATATATAAGTTGTTAAACTAAAATATTTGATGACAGATGTTGTTAGATTGTTGAAAACGAATAAGAAATCGGAAAAAGCTAACTTGTCGCATATCGAAAATTATTTTAATTTATGGTTCGTGTTCCGACAAAATTTAGTCTCTGTTGGATCGTTGATACATACCTCTTGATTCCGTATAATGCATGCTCATTGTTCTGTCGACAGAGTATGTTTTCAATGTGGGGGCATTTTCGAACCGAATTCGTTTATTTGGCGTCGTATCACGAACAGCCGATGTTGCCGATAAGTCGCTTGTGTAACATAAATTCTTTTGAAGACTCTTAGACAGTCGTTCGGTTTTGTTTGGCGGTGAAAATTTCGATACCTTCTTCAGTACGCTCGGCGGTGTTTTAGCTTTTCGCGGAAAAGCTGAAATTCAAAATTCATCCTGGCTAGCTCAATAGTTTTCGATAAATCTGAACAATCATGTTTTGAATAGGTTAACAAAAATAAAATACCTGGATTAGAACAATTTTGGGTGGAATCAGAATACAAAACTCACTATGTGTATCATAAATACAGGAATAAGCCATAGAAGCCAGATTTCGCTTTCGTAGATTGTGAAAATCTAAATACAACAGATAAAGTGAATACCTATCTCCAACTAGGGTTATTTCGCCAACAATATTGCAAAAAAATTAGAATGAATTTTTCTGTGGCACCTGGTGGCCTGAAATACCGCAAGACCACCCTCGTGGCTATAACTTATGTGACGCTTAATTTGCGATCAACTTTTTACCCGAAATTTTTTTGCGTCTTTGGAAAAACTTTAAGACCAAAATTCCGGGTCTGGATCTGGCTTTCGATTGAAGAAATTTTAGGGTCGGGATTTCAATGTTTACTTTGAACATCGTTTTCAGCAGCACGGTTGCCGATTGAATCCAAAACATCACCCTGTTTGTGGTCTAAGGGTAGTTTGTATAAAGTTGAGACATTGCTTTTAGGCACCAGGGGCAAGTCCTTTTTTTCTGTTCGCTGTGATCGGCGCACTTCAACGTCCGTATTTTTGCCAGCAACGCCTTTGACGGATACGACATGATTTAATCGACTCTGAAAAGTAGATACGCACATATGACATAAGTACACAGCGTTGCACAAACATGCCGATTTTTACTTTGGAAATATGCCGGAGCCGATTTAATTTTAATACACATCATTATAAATATTATGACTTAAACTGTAACAACCATAAATCATATAAGTTTTACAAATAAACGCCAGAGATAGCAGTAACCAGTGAAACCGATAGCATTTCAACTCACTATTATGTGCAAAAAGTATCGGCAACTTTTGCAGTGCCGATGCTCGGAGTTTCGCGAAGCGTTTTATGTTTTGTACTTGGGGTTCGAAAGGTGAATGTCGGTCCGTCCGAAAAGAATCTCAGGAACGGCTGAACCGATTTTGACAAACTTTTTCTGTTTGAAAGCCAATTATCCTGGGGTGTTAAATTCGCATTGGGGTTTTAAAATTTTAAGCAGTTTATTAGCTACAGGCTAAATTGCATAATTAATTAAGCCTAAATTAGGACTTTCCACAATATTTCACTAATTATTACAGTTAGAAGCAATCTAATTTTAGCATTAAAGGGTTTTTGGGTGCGAGGAATCTGCGTAGACTGTTTACAAACCTCCAAAACCGATAATTGAGCATGTAGCTAATAGATAATTTGCATATTAGCATAGTTTATAAGCCTAAATTAATACTTTTTACAATATTTCACTAATTATTAAGGTTAAAGCAATATAATTTCAGCACTAAAGGGTTTTAGGTGCGAGGAATTTGAACAAATAGTTTACAAACCTCCAAAACCGATAATTGAATAGTTAGCTAATATCTATTTTGCATATTAGCTTAATTGACAAGACAAAATTAGGACTTTTTAAATTATTCCAAAAATTATTAGGGTGGCTAAAGGGTTTTTGGGTGCGATGAATCTGAGGAAATTGCTTACAAACCTCCAAAACCGATAAATGAATAGTTAACTAATAACTAATTTGCATATTACCTTAATTGCTAACGTGTTCTCGAGCTTCGCTCAATAAATGTAGTCCTACTACGAGCTTACTTTAAAAAATTTTGCAGATGGATTCGGCCGTCTAGAACGGGGTAGTCTATCATCCGTCACATGAAGCTGTATTACTTTGGGGGCGGACTGTTTCTTGCCTAAAACTCAGATTGATATATAGGTCAGCGTTGTATTAGGCCGGCACGGCAGGGTTCGATGCATTTCAATTATTTTGTTTTCAAACACAAAAGCGAGATAAAAGTTTTTCTGATCAGGCGCACTGATATACGTTAACAAGTGAAAATGGTAGAATTCCACCTCATTGCTATTAGAGTTGCCCCAAGACCAGTATTTTTTCGGGACCGGGACTGGACCCAATGCCAAAGCCCGGTGCCGGTATCAACAGGGGTCAAATTAGAAAACCTAAAGATAAGTATCAACATGAGCTACTATGCGTAATATGTGCATGGTGGCTAACAGTGTGTTGTGTAGTGCGTACAGCATAACGTGAGAAAATAAAAATGCTGTATACAGTAATTTCTTGTGATTTTTATTTTTTCGAATCGAGAACCGAGCGTGATAAGCATTTGCATTGCTGATGCCGATACTGAGAAAAAGTGCCGATTATTATTACCGATGTTGATTAAACAGCTCATCTCTAGTTCCGAATTTCATAAAACTGCTTATACAACAGGGCGTTTTGAACATGTTACTGCGATTGCAATTCTGGGCAAGGCAAAAATTTCAAGTTTAGATACACTGTCAGTAAACAAATACTTCTGCGTGATTTCTACTTCAGTATACGTACGTACTTCTGTACAACTCATAGCCGGCTAATATCTAGTTTCGATTTGGGCAAGAAATTTGCTACCCGTATCTTATTCACGGTGAATTAATACCCGGTCGCATTTTGTTAACAGTCTGAAACCTAGCCTAATGCATCCAGTTCTTCAGCGGTTACGCCGACGTTTTTTTGGCCTGCCGCCTTTGTCTTGATTGATTTAACATTGCGTTTTTTAACGTTAGTGATCTTGTATTTCTTTGGCTTCATATCCTTTTCGTCTGTTAACTGCAATAAGCAGGTGCAATAGTAAATATGCATCAAAAATTAATTGCTATATATTTCATTACAAAAGTACTTTGCTAAAAGTAGGAGTCGCGGCCATAACAACTATCGCGGTATAATCCGAATTTGCTTTTGCAGCTGAAACCGAGCGCCACTGTGCCTATTATATCAGAATCGGAAGAACAAATCTATTGTTATAATTCACAGATTTTGCCACAGTACATATGGAATATTTATGCAAATCTATTTTTCTGCGTGCAGGTCAGAAATGTGAAAAATTACCTAGCAAATTTTCAACATTGGCATAATGTTTCAGAGTTTGAAAATTTCAGCAAAAAGGTAACCAAAAGCAAATCATTTCAATAACTGTCACTTACAGCAGTAGGCGACAATTGTTGCAGCGGAAGTTTTCTTCGAACAAGCGGAGGCATATACTGTTGCGGTTTATAAAACAAATCTGGATCAAGTGTAATCGCTAAATCAGTGTTTGCCATTAATATGTATATGTACGTAATTAATAGCGTCTTTAATTACCATATACAATGTAAGTAAACAATTATATAAATAGAAACCGATTTACCGACAGCTTACTGTCACCAATTGATGGAAGAACCCTAGTTGGAGATTCGTTCTATCTGCTGTACGTATTTTTAAATTTTTCATAATCCACTGATGCGGAATCGAGCTTCGATGGTTTATTTTTGGCAATTGTCAAGGTTGGAATACAATACGAAGCAAAATATCTTAATTTCCGCCGGGGTGCAAACGGAATTAGGATTCCGATTCAAAACGAGTTCCGATTGCACACTCTGTCGGAATTGAAATTTTGAAATTTTAGTTTTAATCTTACTTGTCATATATTGCATAAAAATTGTCATAACTACATCAGTGTGCTCATATATAACATTTTTAGTTTTTGTTTGAATCATATTATTTTTTAAATGAGTCTTTAATCTAACAAAAATCTGTCTGTAATGATTAAAATTAAATACACCAGCGCTGCACGGGAATTGCAGCCTAATTTTTGCGCAAATTAAATTTCTGTTCCTGTAAACATTCGATCTGTCAAAACCCTGTATATACACAGTTGTTTGTTTCGAACACTTGAATCATCCCTGGAGTCACTACTACTCCACTCCCTATTGTTCGAGCAGTTTTCCGCATCACCGCTGGCATTTTCCGTTTGTATAACAATTCTTGCTTCTAAGTGAACTGGAGTTCCAGGCACCACTGTTGCTAATCTGCCGTGACGACACCTTGCGGGATCAGATCCCTCATGATATCAGCGTCTTTGGATGACAATTCATTCAGCGCAATTCGTTTCAAGGGTACGATGAAGTGGGGTAACTTTAGGCCATTTTGAAAATTCAATTATGCGTACATACCTCAGTTTGAAGCGGCATACGCTCATGCACTGCTTCTTCCTCGTCATCATCTGTCATCTTCGCATCTGGTGCCGATGTTGATGGCTGTCCACATCCTGGTTTTCGTACGACGTCGCCGCTGCGTTTTGGGCTTATCGGCGGGGTTTCGCAGCATTTCAGGTACACGAGGACACTGTCTGCAACTATTGGGCCGGGGCTTTGGAATTGGTCAGCGTCTTGGGACGGGAAATTTTGCAGAGGCCTGTCCATAATACCGGTAGCAGCAAAACCGGATACAAAATTAGGCCCCATTTTATCTCCCATAGACACAATCAACGGTCGCAGAAGGTTTAGAAACGCGGTTTTGGTGATGGATCGGCGATTTGTCAGGTTCAGGTAGCCAAAGTCACGCAGTCACTGCCGAGGTGAATTCGACATATTTTAGTATTTGTAAAATGCAAATGCGAACGAATAATCGTTCGCATTTGCTTTCTCATACATTATTAAGAAATTCAACTATGCTTGAGATAGTGACCAAACAAAAATTCAATTCCATCAACTTCTTCTTGACCAATTATAAAATCTACATTCTTCTGCGACGCAAGTTTGACGCCTTTTATGACAATTCCTAAGACCGACTCCAGCGAAACTTTCAATATATCCGGACGCGCTGGCCATTTCAACATTTTTTGTCGGCAGGATCAGCAAAGTAAAAATTTGACACGAATATAGCCATTTTTAATACAACGAAGTGCTCGTCCGACGTACTTGAATTCAAAACTACCCATTATACTATATAGTAGTTTAGCTTTTCATTTTACTATATATACTCATTTTGAACAAAATAACTTAAATTAAACGTGCGTTTACCATTGATCATATATACGTACGTGACACGTTCAAGCAATTTCGAATGTACGGATACTAGATGCATCCACTATTTTGCAGAGCTAATTGAACTTTGAGCTTGATACACAACCGCAACAAAATCTCCGACGTCACCGAATTCAATATCACTCTTTGAGTAACAGTTTCAACGTGTGGATTAAAATGCGCCTAAACAACACGAACACTACGCACTATTTAAATTGCAGTTTCGTCTAACAGAAATTTTTCATATTATACGTAGCAATTTAAAATAAAAATTAATGAAAGAAATTAAATCCACCAGCGTAGCCCCGAAATTGTTTGTGGCCATAATTTTTGCATAAATTGAATTCCTGTTCCTGTAATACGTATTGCGTATCTGAAAACCCTGCATACACACAGTTGCTTGTTTTGAAACTTATCGGTTCTGATTCAATATCAATAAGTTCATCATCGCTACGACTTTCACTTGTATCATAACTAGAGTTGCTGCTACTCGACTCGATCTAACAATAGTTCTAGCTTTCTTCGAACAAGTCGGTTCGCTGTGGCTCATGTCGCCAATGTCCGTCAATTGAACTGGAGTTCCAGGCACCACAGCTGCGAGTCTGCCGTGACGACGCCTTGTGGGTTCAGCGTTTGTGCCATAACGTTTTTCTTAAAAATATGCTACCAGGCTATGCTTTATGATATCCGCACCTTTAGCTGGCAATACGTTTCAAACGTATACTGCGATCCACTGGATATATTCCGCACCCCCTAAAACCACTTATCATATTTTGCGCCATTTGTTTTCCATGGATTTTGAGCACCGATTTGAGTATTCCCGGAAACTCTGCTTTGGGCAGAACTTTATTGCCGTTTTTAGCTTTAAGATCTTGTAGCACCGCTCGAACTGTTGCTTTAAACGGATGGAAGACTGCCAAATCAAGCGATTGCAAAATATGTGTCGTATTTTAGGAGGTAGACAGGGAAAGGCTATATTGGTTTCCTGACAGACAATCAAAGTATGCTCAAATACCTCATCGGTTCTGTTGGACTACTGTATAATTACATGTAATGGGACTGTAAACATAATATCTCACAACATAATTTGCAATAATTTGAGATTTACGAAATCACCATCGAAATCCGGTGTCGTGTTTTTTGCGGATAATAAACCAGAGCCCGATATCCGGTCGCCGCCTGGGTATGTGCTGTCGTAACTTTAATCTAATCGAGAGTACACCTTACTGGGAGACAAAACAGATGCCTAGATGTCTTATGGATAACATGTTTCTGCCTTTGAATTGAAAATTTGTGGAATAAATAAGTAAGTAAATATTTATTACGAAAATGCGTTGTTGAGCAGCTTTTTAATGCCAATTAAAGCTTTCAAAGTTGTGCAAAATCCAGCGAAACAGAACAATCGCGGAAAACTATGCATTTTAACATTGTTTCTTGTGTTACCCATACCAGTACTTCTTGTTAATGTTTCGCTAGATCATGGTCCCAGATCCTCCTATTCCGCTTCCGATATGTGTTCACCCTCCGGTTCCGGTAATTTTTACCGAAATCAAAAATTCTGTTATAAAAATTTGGTCGGTGGAAATTAAGATATTCTACTAAAAAATGACGATAAAAATTACAGATTTCAGTACTATAGTATGCCATGCCAACCTTGACGTTAAAAAGTCCCAATTTAGGTTTAACCAATTATGCAAATTACCCTGTCGCTAATAAACGACTCAAAATTTAAAACACCAGCGCGAGGTTAGCAACCCAGGATAATTATTTAATGCAAAAATGTGCCTAACTTTCGCTCGCTTACATAAGTTAAAATTAGCTGAAAACGTATCAAGACTTGAACTTTTTGACTTGCCCAGAAATGTAATCACAGCAAGATATTAAAGACGCAGTTGTAAAAAGTGTTAAAATGTCCAGTAACCGTAGGTTTATACCTTGTACTACGACCGCATACGGATATCACTTTCCGTTAGATATTAAACCGGAACCGGATATCCGGTCGCACCCTCCTGTTTTGAGATTTCACGGTTTTAAAGAAACTGCGGATTGATCAAACTTCTTTCGTTCAGAAATCCACTGTTAAAAGTATCAGGGTTCAACCACATATTTTAAAGTTATATTAATGAACCAAATAGTGAATTTTTTACTATTAGAACAACTTGAGTGACGCAAAATACCTTGAATTTTTAATTTTTGCTTCAGCGTATCAAAGCAAGATTCTCAACTTGACCAGTATTTCAATCGCAGCAGATATTAGTCGTTCACTTCAAAATCTACACGGGATAAAATATCGGTGGTGCAAAATTTAGCAAGGCAAATCTTTCAACTGTAAATGAAAAATGCATTCTGTATCAACTTGTCAAAAACGTTGACTTTAACGTAAAATTAAGCATAAAAAATTTAAACTTTTTGGCTGAACCATTTTTCCAGCCAAACTATTAAATGTACAATGTGGCTTTATATTGTATTACAGTCAGTCAAATTTTCAACAGAATCATCCGATACGATATACACCGTTAGAAATCGCCATCAAGAATGTTTACTACCTATGTACACAACGCGGGATATGCTTAAGAGCGTGCAAATTTATTAAAGAAACATTTTTGACACAACCACTAAAGCAAATTCTCAACATAAATCTACCGTAGATTTTTAAGACCCATTATGACTTTTCGAAATGAATGGTTGTGACTTCTTCTCAATTTGAGCTTGTATCAAAATAACTGACTCCAAAGTAATGCATGAAAATATCAGCCATACTGGGTGTCGCCAGTAATATTCCTCTTATTTTGGCGGGCTAAATGACTAACCTGATATGCGTTCGAATTTTTTTCGTCGCTAGTACTGTTTATTCTCGAACGGTGACTTTGAAACATGCGCTGTAACGTTTTTACTAAAGCACACAACTTGGCGCTCGGTTCCTGCCATAATTGAGATTGTATTGTGACATCATAGCTAGTGGAGTTTTGTTTTATACGTGTTGTGACTTGACGATCTCTTTAAACAACTGCTGTAAACTGGCTGTGAACCCCGAGTTTAAGCTTACTTTAATGGGTACTTCGTTGTGTGTAAGGTCTGGACTTGTCGAAAACAGGGATTTTCGACCGATCATCGGCAATTTTTATTTGTAGGCTCAAACGGCCGCATCTATGTCAGAGCTTTTTGAGGTTCCACAAGCCGCAAAGAGAGGTCGGGTGTAAACTGACAGCCAGCATAGGACGCAATGGTCTTTACAGCGACCTTAAAATTGCAGCACGCAACCCGACGAAAGTTGTACTTATTAAACAACGAACAAAGTATATTGATTGTGGATTGGAGTCACAATGTCAGTCTCAGTCTCTAGCATTTGAAAAGTCTCAGCTTTAGAAACTGAGACTCCGGCGTTGATGTCAGCAAGGGGTGTCAGTTGTGGTAAACTTGCGAAATAATAGACTAACGGCTGCAAGATAGTCAAAATTTTTGTGACAGTACAATTTTATTGTACGATATAAAAATCAGAATGGGAACTTGTTTTGAATCGGAATCGGAACTTCGGTTGCACCCTGGTATATTTTGTGCCGAATAAATAAACAAATATTTACGTTTCCTTTCTCAATCTTATAATGTTAATGTTTTTTCAGCGAAATAGGACCTTCAAAATTTGTGATTTAGAGATTATCTGAAATGTTAGGGTATTACTGCAAAAAAATTTCTGAGAGTAAAGAATGTCTGAATTCTCAGTGTCAAACAATCTGAGACAGTCTCAGTCTCAGATTCTTCATTGAGACTCCCATCCTTAAAGATAGGAAAGAATTTCTGTCTCCATCTATATATATTCTAGCAGCTCAGTGTGTAAAATATTAATGGACAGTATGCAATGCGAAGGGACTAATGCCATTCACGAAAATTTATTTCAAGTAAATCATTAAGTAACGTAGTATATATATTTAGATAAATAATACATAGGTATATACGTATTTACTCATACCACTGTTTCACAAGCCGTCCAAGAATGCCTACTTGGTTTCAGCGTCCAGAAAATGCGCTAAAGCGTGCAAACGGTATGTTTTACGCTCTTCGTTCCTTTTTTCGTTGTACATCAATTGAAATTGTGTTTCCATTCTCATAATCAATAGTAGGGCATTTGTATTGCGCAACTTTTTATACTTCTTGATGCAGATTAATGAATATGCTTTGGTTGTCGTATACCAATGCCTATGTTATATCTGTGTTTTCAGAACTGTTGGAAGTCGGGAAAAAGCTGGATGCTCTAACCGCGTTGCACGACATAATTAAAAGCAAGCGACACAAAACATGGACAAAGGTGTGTAAACCGCGCACAGCATGCAACCAAACTTCAAGATGTTATATCAATGGTTAAACAGTGCATGAGCAATTTTTTGTGTTTATGTTTATTATTAATATCGAGAATGTTCTACTTGGCTACTGAATGTGCAAATTTTTGGTGAACATTTTATACGTATTGTAGGGCTACATTTTTGTTTACAGGTGCATGAACAAATTATGACCAAGCATCTTGAGTTATGCGTGGAACTTCGAAAACCGCATGTTGCCAAAGATGGACTATTTCAGTATCGTAACATGTGTCAACAGGTAAGATCTCGAACTATATAGTACTTATATATTTGTAAAGTACCAACGCAGCAGGGTGCTTCCAGGAATACGGTTCCGTCTTTTTTCACCTTCCGGTTCCTTTTAGTTTTATATTTTGGTGTTTTTTTAATTTACAAACCTTTAAAAAGCCGTTTTTAAAGTAACTTGTTTGACAGTCACCGAAAATGAGCCATAGGAGGTGGATCTCGATTTTATGGATAAGGAAAATGTAAATTACAGCAGGTTAAGCGAATATATACCTATCTTCGACTAAGGTTATTTCACCAATAATACATCAAAAAAGAAAATAAAAATGAAATTTCGGTGGCGTGTTTTTTACTTTTGGTTCCGGTTCCGGTAATTTTTAAAATTCCGGTTTCGGTAAATTGTAATTCAGGTTGCACACTGCAGCACTGTTAAAGTGATTTAATTCAGTTTAAATTCTAATTTTTGGTGTTTGTTGTTTATGATTTATATTGATGATATATGGCGATGTGACGATTGATGCCATCGATATCAACATCGGTGATATCGGCACTTTTTGTAAGTATCGCCATCGGTATTGGAACTGCAATAATTCACTTGCTGGAGTCAGGGTGCAACCGGAATTCCGGTTCCGGCATTTTTTCACCTTCCGGTTCCGGTAAATTTTTACCGGATTTAAAAATTCCGGTATTATAATTTGGCCGTTTTATTAACTTTGCTAATTTTTAAGAATCTCTTTTGAAAGCCACTTGTACTCCGATAAAATACAACAAATAAAATAAATATCTATGTTCGACTAAGGTTATTTCACAAATAATAGAGCAAAAAATAAGATTAAAATGAAATTTTTGGTGAAATGCATTTTTCACTTTCCGGTTCCGGTAAAATTTTCAAATTCCGGTTCCGGTTCCGGTAAATTGTAATTCCGGTTGCACCCTGGCTGGAGTATATCAGTGCGTCTAATCAGAAAACTGTGATGGCACTTGCGTTTGTGTTTGAAAAAATAATTCAGATGAAGCGTTCTCAGTAACGAATTGAGTTTGTTTATAGATTAACGTCAAATCGCTAGAAACTGTGATCTGTATGTTTTTGGCGAACGCAGAGAAACGCGCTGAACAAGCGAAGACAGATTCGCAAGGGATGGTCGAAGATGACGTTGAAGATTTAGATCAAGCAGAATCACCAGAAACGTATGTTTAATGGTACTATTTACGGAAAAAATTGTTAACATGTGAGACCAGATATACATATATAACGCTTAAAAACGCTTTAAACAATTTGCCGTATAGCGCTCAGGGCGGTGCGGTACGTTGCGTTACACAAAATAATTTGGTGGCTGGGTTTCTGAAATTTTAATTATGTAGTAAATAAATTTATATTTTACTTAAATAATAAATACTTAGATTTTCGAGTGCAACCAAATACACACCAAATATTGAGCATTGTCACGACAAGGAACTATTCGTTTTGCTTTATATTAAGGAGACGTCATAAGTCTACAGTTTCAGTTAGACCAAAGTTAGACTGCCTGAGCGGTTAATTTGTAGCATATAAAAATTAGTCAGAGATTTAACTATTTACTTAACTTAAGTAAGCGTTTTAAAACGGCAAAATAGTTAAGAAAATTACTTAGTAACCCGTACTTAAGTACCAAGTCGTACATAAGTAGGGTTTCGGAAGCTCAACCAGCGTGTAGGAAATTGCACACTATAAAATCTTAATATTGTTTTCAGTCTACTTTTGAAAGCAGTTTCTGGTGAGGATGCCCAAGATCGAGCAGATCGTACGGTACTGAGTCCATGGTTGAAATTTCTATGGGAATCATATCGGCAATGCTTAGAGTTGCTTCGTAACAATATACAGGTTAGAACTAATTTGGTGTTGCTTGAATCTGCCCTGTATGTTTAAAATTATGACCAGGGATGCGGTTCTTGGTCTCGACAAATGTCGGTATTTCGTAGGTGTGTCAGTACCAATGGTTTGGAACCGAGACCAGAAGTCGAAGATTCAGCGGGGATGTCTGATGAATAATATTTCGCTGTGGTCTTGTTTTTTAACCGAGACCGCCCATCTCTGATTAGGGCTGCGATTTCTATTTTATTTTGTAACTTACCAGGTTGTAAACACCGCAGTGTTACACCTTGGTTTGTTTTGATTTCAGGTTGAGCAATTGTATCATAAGATCGCTCGACAAGCTTTTCAGTTTTGCAAGAACTACTCTCGTCGCGCGGAATTCAAAAAGTTGTGTGATAATGTAAGTTGTAAAATTATCTCTACGTAAGTTACTATTATTTTTCCTGGATTCCCGAGGGATACAACCGTATCTTGTGGAAACGTACTGTTGTTTTTCGCGGTTTTTGATCTGTGTTTTCAAAAACTTCTTTTGTCGGCAATATTCTTCTGCTTGAGCATGTAGTTTTTGGTCACGCACGATCAATTATTGACGTGAAAAATCAAAATCGTCATAACCTAAAAAAAATTAAATAAGTTAATAACAAGGTCAATGAGTTAAATGTAGAAACCCTTTGGCCGTTAGCGGGGGAACACGTAAGGAATTTACTAGGCGCATCCCGCCAATTAGCCAAAATAATTGCTAAAGTATAAAATTTGACACAAAAAGCGCGATGCCGTGAACGTAGGCTACTGGTTTCCCATTGTTTAAGTTAGATCAGTTGCTAATTAAGTTTTTCACTCCAATAACTAAAAACGCCCCGTCGCGCAATCAAGGCATTTAGGAGTTTCCGGTATTACAGTTACTCCCTGGTAAATGCAGTTGATTTTCTAAAGTAAATGAAGACAAATTTTTTCATAGATTGCACATTAAATCTCCAAGAAATTGTAGTTGAATTAAACTATAGAATTGCGCCAAGTTTTAGTTGTTTAAAGGTAGATACTTATTTTTCTATTTTTCCATAATGATGCTTTAGACCAAATCATAAGGATTCGCTCATAAACCTGCATCATCTTTCAACCTATAAATTTATTAGTATGTACGTATTACTGAAAACGTCGTATAGTCAGTCACGTCACAATCACACGTTAAGATCATAGAATTTAAAAATGTTCCAGAATGTGAAGATTATGTAAAAATTGTATAGTGTACTGTAATCCGTAAATAGAATTTTACTCATAAAGGGGTATTTATTGCTCTTACGGTCGAAATAATCAAAACAGATTATATTTTACAATTAAGTTTTTGCAGAAACAGGTATATACCATCAGAGCATAAAATTAATCTTTAATAGGGGTGTGCCGATACAAAAATTTTTGCCGATGCCGACACCGATGCCGATTCTTATTTTGAAATTTTGCCGACGCCGAACCGATGCCGATTCCAACTTTAGTACGCCACGCTTAATTAACAGATAGGATACTACATTGCATCATTATATGAAGATTTAAACCTTAACCATCACAAACGTTTACAATTTTATAAGAACGGTTCGTTTCAGTTAATTTTTTTCAAACACAAACTCAAAAGAGATAACAGTTTTCCTGACCTGACACAGTGATATGCGCCCAGAAATGAAATTGATAGTAATCTAACTGACTGTTATGCGCAAAAAGTATCGGCAAAGAATCGGCAGTTTTTTGCAGTGCCGATGCCGATACTCACAAAAAGTGCCGGTTATTACCGATGCCGATACCGATTAATCGGCACATCCATAATCTTTAGCCTTGAATTGCGGGTAGGAATCGGGTTTGGTTAAACGTATTGTGCCTGTAGTATATTTATTCATTCAATAATTATAATTTCATACATCCGAAAGTAATAAACGTTAAAAATTATTTAAATGTTTAAAAATTCGTTTTCAAATTTTTAGTATAACAGAAATCCAACAGAATGTATATATAAGCATAATATCAAATCATAAGCGAATCACCTTTGGACGTATTTCTGTCTAAACTTAATGTTATCCATTCAATATCCCATATTAGTTTGACTGTCAAAAATGACAATTGACAAACATTACAAAGAACTGTTTCATTCTCCATTGTATTATCATCGGTTTTACATTTTTCCTCAACCGGCTGTCGATTATTATTGATTTAGGATTTAGTTTTGACCTGGAAATTCTGTGCACATCATTAACCAGCCATCAGTTCGTTGAAACTGCCCTTACTTTCACCAAAATTCTATTCAACATAGCAAATACCACATTCTTCAGTGTTGTATCATCCTTCGGATTATTAATTATTATTATTATTTGATGGTTGTTTGTAGAAAATGATTCGGAGCCTAATTTATTAATGATGTAGGTTTATTTTAGCTTCGCACACACTTGAATCAATTGCAAAAAATGCAAAATCAAAGTTACGCACCGAAGCTGAGTTCGCCTGAAACAATTGCATTACATCAAGAAACACGGCTGACACAGCTTGATGTCGCTATTATTATGGAGTTGTGGCAGGTTGGTTAACAGTGCTAGACGCTGATAGGTTAATTTTAGCAGCAGATGGTGGTTTACATTCGACGTGCATATTATATATTTATAATGAATTTATGCAATTTTGAAGGTGTCAGAATACCCTCAAGGGTAGGTTAATATGTGTAACACTTTGTATTTTATCACACTGAATGAGTAGTGAGTGAAAAAATGATATATTTGGGGGAAGCCTAGCAACGAATGTAGACGTGTCTCAGGTCTTTATGCCACTCACAAACTGTACTGTATTGCAGTTATTTACAGGAAGCATATAAAAGCATTGAAGATTTGCACAATCTACATCCAAGCAAGCATAAGCCAAAACCACAACTGATGTCAAATTACTACGAAAAGTTAGCATTGGTGTTTTGGAAAGCTGGCAATACGTTGTTTCACGCTGCATCGTTGTACAAACTGTATCTGTTGCATCGTGAAATGAAGAAAACGTTCTCACCTGAAGAAGCATCGCAGTAAGTGTCACGTGATGTAAGATCAAAAAATGAAAGGCTTGACTTAAAACTGTTGTTGAAATTTTAGTTTATTTTGAAGTTGTATATGACGTTTTCGTGGGTAGTAAAAATAATCGGGCCGCGTTTTGACAGTCGCCTCAGGCTGCGCGCTAGGGGAAGAAAATGAATGTTGATAAATATGCCTTCGTTATGCGTATATGTGGTTTATATCGGAGGGGACCTGATAGCACAAAGTACTGGAGCAGCCAGTTCCGGAACCGCAGTTTAGTTTCGTTAATTTGGTATAATTTGCTACAGTTTTGCTACTACGTATGTTTTAATATCTACTGGGTTTCTTTGCAATAAATATCCGGCAATTTTGAATACTAGAGCCGATTCCGGATGTCGATTTTTGCCGGAACCTTAACAGAAATTCGTCGCACCCTGGTATGTTTCAGACTAGCAACCCGCGTTGTATTATCGGTTCTGTCGATTACTGCAACTGGTTCCGGGACCGTATCAGATTTGGCACGTCATCTCGATATGGAAGACACTCATCTAGAGAATACGCGACGGCTGTCGGGACTATTGAATTTGCCAGCACCGCCTACTCGGCATTCTTTGCTGAAAGAAATAGTAAGTTTTTTTCGTGCTCAATATTTAGTCTGGTAATTACATAGCTAGTATCAGGCAAGGATTTAACTAGCAATAGATTCGGTTTCCGCGTTTACAAAATAATGTTTGATGGGTAGTCGAAGTTTTTTCATACCTATTTCTTTTTGTATATGTTTGTTTAATATTTATTCATGTTTGTGGGACAGTAGCATCCGTCTGCGCGACTTACTGTAGTTTTCAGGCGGTTTAGTGGCATGCACATCTCGTCAGTTTTTCTTAATTATAGTTTTATGCAACTAGCTATCGCACAAAAGCGCTTAAGATTTTGCATTTATATGACAGAGCTTGCGCAATTGCATTTTAGCTACGATTCAATGTTCTTGCAACAGCATCGAAACCTGCTCAAATCATATATCAGTGGTTGGAAACTGAATTTAAACCGTTAACACTTGCGGCGAATGTTCAAGCTCAACTCGACGCAATTAGTGCTTCAGAAACACCGGATTTTACACAGTATATTGATACTCTGAAGGTTGTCGCGTCACTCAAATTGCTTAGACAAGTAGGTTGATACGCCGATATTCTGAAATGTGTGTAGCGCCTATCACCAGTAGGTGATATAGGACTGGGTGGAAAGCGGAACTGAATTATCGGAATCCGGACAGCAAATTTATACCGGTATTGCAATCAGAATCTGAACTAGAAATTTTGTTACTGTACGGATAATTTGTATTGACAAATATAATGTTGCCTTAGGGTGTTTGTTTGCTGGCAACAATTTCCAAAAAAAGTCGCATGAACAAATTAGCGATGATTTCTGGTCCTGTGAAACTAAACGTTAGTTTTTGTATTTCAGGTAGGTCAAGTATATCAAACGATAAGCATCGATCGTTTAGGTAAAATTATTCCGTTTATGGACGACGTGTCTCTGGAACGTATGATTGTACGAATGACGAAAAAGTCTCAATTGCACGTAAGTATATTGTTTTTAAAGCGAAATAAACATGCGATGTTGTAGCGTTCTCAAATAGAAATTGGTTTAAACTTCAACCGCTTCCCCGAGCGAATTTAGTTGTCGAATTAATTTAATTTGTTTTGACGGAACGATAATTAATCTGGAAAAAATATTTAAATATATGTGACGGCATTGAAGTTCAACCTATACAACGAGTATTTCCACGCAGCTTTCTCAATATCGTATGTACCCAAAACAGTTAAATAGTGTTCGTATATTAATGAAGCTTGATGTAGCTCAGTTTGGTTTAGTTTTTTTATTGCTCATTGCCAAGTTTCGTTCGTTATTAACAGTCAAATTTAGGTTCGTGTCAAAAATCGTGAGCGTGCGGTTATATTTGGCGCGACCGATATGGCAGTTGGTGAGAATGTTGACTTGACTGAAGCGAACGAAGACGATTCTGCTGATCAGGTTGCAGGTTGGCTTAGGTTTTTTATATAGACAGCCTTTTATCTGTTGCCGGCTTTCTAAAGTAGTTGCTAAAATTTAAATTAATTACAGAGCGCGCTTGTCCGTAGGGTTTTTGGAAAAGTTAAAACAAATACACGCTGAATTTTATGTACGTAGTGTATTTTGTTGTGTGCTGTCTGTTACACAGAATGGTGTAGTGGTCGCGAAATAGGAATTGGTAATATAGAATTTATGTTGCGGTCGAATATTAATATTTTAGGCTCGTCGGTTGCCCAAGGTCTTCCGAGCAACGACGTCCGACATCATTTGCAACAAATTTACTCAGCGTTATCGGAGTCGGTGCCCGTGGTTGATCCATCTTCTGTTGAGGTGTGTTTTGCTAAGATTCTGGACAGATTTCTCGTTTCAAAGCTGGTCCTAATCTGGGATTGACCGGATATTAATTTTGCCGGATACCGGAGCCGGATGTCAGCCGTATATATTATCTAAATTTGTACACTGTCGGAAGTAATTGAGTCGTGCAAAAATATGTATTTATGGATTTAAGATTAATTTTTGGTTTGGATTTTTCATTCCATGTCAGTGTCCATTCATGATTTGCTCGGAATTGCAGTCGTTTCAAAATATCTAGTATTTTGATGTGCAAAGAACAGTTTTATGATATTTTGGAACCACAAATATCCGGTATCCGGTAAGTTTATACCGGATACCAAATACAGATGTGGGATTTTGCCGCCCTTGTTCTAACATAGCGCAGTTTCTTTTAGCAGATTGTTTTTAACTGTAAGCTCACCCGACAGCTACTTAACGATGCGGTTATGTAGTTTCACACCGCGCCTGTATAAAAGCTTAGTCTCGGTAAGTGCGTTAAACTTTGTAGCCGTTTGATGAACAAGCCTGCGCCAGCTCTATTGAGTCAGTAGACGATGGGTTTTAGTTGTCAACCCACCTTAATATTTCGCACGCTGGTTTTAAATTACACACTGCATCACACCTCCTAATCAAAGTTTTTATGGAACGTAGCCAGCCATCTCTCCAAATCTTGGCTACGCCTTTGCGCACCGGGAAATATTAACGAGAATAATTCACTCGGACAAGGGATTATTATTAGTATTATTATTATTATTATTATTATTATTATTACTATTATCATTATTTACATTTTTTACGTAAAAACCAACCCTGTCGCCGGCTAAAGCACCTTTACAAATTGATCCTTATGAAACTTGGGCTCACACTTTTTTATTACAAATCGTTAAATTCAACCAGCTTAACTAATTTTTGATTTCATTAATTTTAGAAAATCAAAAACGATATGCAGAATCAAATTACAATTTACAATTTTCACGTTGCTGATCGATTGGAGCTGGTGAAAGATCGCAAAATTCGCATTGAAAAATATGTCAAAAATGCAGAGTCGGCAAAATTTGCACAGGTAACTTAGGTGGTTAACTTGGTCGAAACATATATTATACTTAGCGTTTTCCTTCCAAACCATTCAAAATTTGTGTTTGTTTTGACCAGTAATTTTTCTCTGCAAATATTTTGCGTCTGTTTCAAGCGTTTGCTACAACTAATAGCTCACAAACAGTGTAAGACTAATTTTTTAATTCTGTTGTATGTGTCCAGTTTGTCAAAAAATTATTCAAATGTAATGTTTAACGGATTTTAAAATGTGAAAACAAAGCTTAGATTTTGTGAAATTGTTAATTATTGTAGGAGCGAGCTGCAGCCGAAAAGGAGCAAATGCATCTTGCCGAGCGACAGCGTGAAGAAGAAGAACGTATGGAACGTGAAAGAAAAGAACTTGAAATACAACATCGTGCGATGGAAATTGTAAGTTATTGGTACGTGGGATACTGTAAAAACCGATTTGTAATTGTTTAAATTTTGAGTGAACTAGCAGTTAGTTAAATTACAAACTATCCTGTTATTTTTGAAAAATTGAGCGTATTTTTCATTCACAGGAACGCGTCAACAAACAAATACTGTCGGATCGTATCAAACGTCTCGAAAGCTCTGAGCAAGGCCGCAAGGTGATTTCGGAGATTGGCAAAGAAGGACTTGAAAATTTGGACACTGAAACGCTACTGCAAAAGCAAGTTTCGCAGATGGAAAAAGAACGCCGTGAACTCGCGATACGACTTAAGCAGCAAGAACGTAAATGGGATCATTTGATACGGGCGTTTCATACCGAAGAAATACCGTTGCTTGAGCAAGAATACGAAGAGTTTAAGGTTAATCAGTTATAGTTCGTGGTTTAATGTTAACTATAATTGCTCCCGTTAAGCTACAGCTTCCCATTCTGGAACTCTCGCAGTCTCCTCGTTTTTCAGTAGCAAGTATCGGTGTTATTAACTTAGGTCAGTTAATTCATTATCTGCACTAGCTATACTCGTAATATGTACAATAGTACAACCCTATAGTTTTTTTACAAGGCATTCTGTAAAACTGACATGGTGACAACAGCAAGCCTACGGAAATTTTTTTATTCAGTGTACAATTTTCACCGAACACATTTAGTGTAATTATCTGATAAACAAAATTATATACTTCAAGCAAAGATATTTCAACTTTGGTTCATTTTTTGATCCTTGTTTAATGTTTTATTTGTTTGCGTTGTATTAATTTGTTTACATACTGATTTGTTTTTGGCATAATTACAGGGGAAAGATCGTGAGTTTTGGGAGGAATACGAAATTGAGCGGTGCAACAAAGCAGAAGCTGATCATAAATATGAAATCGAGACGTCAGAACGTTTAAAACGTAAGTTAAAGTTGAGTTTCTTTACTTTCAACTCTTTGCTTATCTTGTTCGGCAGTGTTGTCAGGATCATCTTGCTGAGTTGATATATGCAGTTAGTATCCGACTTACTACCCAATGGAAAGAATAAATTGTAAAATTAGTTTTAAGGTTTGGAAGACGATGCGGCGGCATTTGCTTCGAAACTTCGTGAAGCACAAAAAGACATCATGCAGCAACGTTTGAAAGACTATGAAAAGAAGTATGCCGAAGAAAAAGTAAAACGGTTAAAGGTTAGTTTTAGCTTGAGTTTAGAGATTGTGTTTTTCGTTCGCGGTTCCTGGACAATTTTAGCGGGTAAAATACATTTGTGGGCAACGTACAGTTAAGGTTAGTAACCATCGTTGCGTATGCCGTCGCTTTTTTTATAATTGCAGTTGAATTTTTTTGCACGCGACCAGTTGTGCCTAGAGAAACGTTTGAGGTTGAAACCGCATTTACATACCATTGACAAATTATTGTGGGCCAGATCGTGGTTTGGTTTATCATTGGCTTAACGATTTTTGTTCATCTATATAGCATTATCGTGATGTAAAGAACCACGAAAACGGAATTTTCGAAAACCCATTAGTTCTTGCTATGTCTGAAAGCTAATACAAACGTTCTGTAACACAATTCAATAATGCCGTCCAATAGAACAGTTTTGTAGAACTGTTCTTGCTTTAGCTGTTAAATGAAGCTTCGCCGTTAAAGATTACAGCTTATTTTTTTGTTCTTAAAATAATTTTATGTAAACAAACTAAGGATGTGCCGATACCAAAATTTTTGCCGATGCCGATTCTTATTTTAAAATTTTGTCGATGCCGAACCGATACCGATGCCGATTGCAACTTTAGTATGTACACCATCTTTAATAAGCTGATAGAATACTACATTACTTTATTATATGAAGGCTTAAACCCTAACCACCATAAATGATTATAATTTCATACGAACGGTTAATTTCAATTAATTTTTTCAAACACAAACGCAAGAGATGACAATTTTCCAGAGCAGACACACTATTGTGCGCCCAGAAATGAAATTGAAAGCATTCCAACCGACTGTTATGTGCAAAAAGTATCGCCAAAGAATCGGAAATTTTTTTGCAGTGCCGATGCCGATAATCCCCAAAAGTGTCAATTATTGCCGATGCCGATTAATCGGCACATCCCTAAAACAAACGATTAAAACAAAACTTGGTCAGCATCACTTTGAGATAGGATTAAATTTTTACGTATTTTTAAAAAATATACTGTTTTATCTGTTTAAGCAACGCAAGCAGGAACGCAAAAGACAGCGTAAGCTTGAATGGGAACGACGCGAGGAAGAGCGAGCGATTGCTGAAGCAAATCGTAAACGAACCGAAGAGGAAAGGTACGTAATACGTCCTTGCTACCAGGGATCGGATGGATAAGCAAACGATTAGCTCGAATTCAGCGAATAGTTTCATATGGTTCACATGCATCCACCAGTAATGTTATATTCGGTAAATTTAGATCTAGTGGCACACTACTTCAACTCGGGATGGAAGTCTGTGTAAATGTCGTATTTTGGCGTGTAAAGTCAACACATTGTCATTTTCTACATTCCAAATAAGATGCAAATTCAATTAAATTTGTAAATTTGCTGTTTTATTAGTATATATTACAAAAGAAGTGTCAATTGTTTTGCTAAACGAGATTTAGTGTAAGTCCGTTAATAGTATTTTAGCAAGAAACAGGCCTATGTGCCGCCGTCGGCAAAACAGCGCGACAGCGGTGACCAACGTTATCCAATCCGAGGACCTGGTTCACACAATATGCCTCCAGTGGCGGAAGAGGGACGGTCTGAAGGTGGAAACTGGCGAGGTGTGTAGGATCATAGTTTTTTGTGATAGTTCGTGTAACTTTCGAAATAGTAATGTATACTCGACGAAAATAAGGAAGACCTAGATAATTTTTTGATAGCTGCCTATCAGCGCCCGTGTTCTTAACGATGTATAACACCATGGTGCAACCGGAAACCATTGTTTCGTTAGGGAAATCAGGTCGAATCCTTGTTGGGGTCTAGGATAATGCGCCTCCTTCGATTCACCATTGTACAGTAGGTTTATTTTTTGTTTTTATAGCGAAAACGATGGCTCCGGCAATTGGAGATCGTGACAGGCCACGTGGGGACAGGGACAGGGATCGGGATAGAGATCGAGAACGACAACAAAGAAATCAAGAACAGGAGCAACCGTCCCGGGCGGACATGAGCGATTCGTGGCGTGGTGCTGCTAAGCCGTTGCCAAGTGGTGAGCATCTATTACTTGGTATCCTATGTAGTGTGCTCAGCAATATTATCGGTTGAGGATAGGTATTGTAACTTTGGAGAAACACTTCCCGCATAAATGTTAGGTACAGTATTTATCACCAGTTGAAAGTACGTCTTCTGACAGCGAACGCCTTTGAGATCGGCAGCCACAGCAGTTGGTTCTTTTGAAAACCTAGTAGTATCTGGCGATAGGTGCAACCCGCTGTAAAAAATTAAAAAATTAATCGGGTCTAGGAGTTTAAGAAATCTATAAGTCGTTATATCAGCAGTAGCTTTTGTCCAAAAACTTTATATAACAACAGGTTGTTGCTTACTGCCAAGATGAGTACCAGGGTTTGAAATGTCTTCGCTAGTCAGCTATACAAGGGAAATAGTCTAGGCGAGCTGAAAATGCAATACGCATGCATTAACAAACTTACAACACGCGATATGGTTTAAAAATACATTAAAAACGAATTATTAAATCGTAGCAACTGTTGCGTATGAATATGCATCTTTAAACGAGCATATTATGGAGAATGGTGGGTATCTTATGGTATAGTACTTCTGTTAGTGTTTGTTTGTAGATACTGGACCCGCTGTCATGCAGCAAAACGCACCCACCGATCGATCTGGGCCTTGGAAACGTGGCATGCAACAACAAGCAGACCCTACACCGGCACAGTCTCAACAAGATGGATATAGTAGTCAACGGCCTGCAAATGCGTGGGGTAATCGAAATAATCAGCGGCAAGGTGCGTAACATTTTGTTTGCATACGGAGGAAGTGCTATATGTTATTACATGCGTGTTTGGAGGGTTAACGAGTATAGGATCCAGGGTGCGGCCGTCGTGTGTTGCAATTTCCAAAGGGAAACGGCTAGAGTTGCTTTGCAGAAGGAAATCAATCACCCGGACCCAGAATTTTTAGGAATGAACACTCAGACTCGAATTTCTTTTCGGATCTTTTTTATGTATTCATCTGTATTCTAGCAGCTCATTTTAACAGGTTTCTGAACCTTTGATTAATAGTTTACCACACAATCTAAAAGTAAACGTCTCTGCATCCCAACCATTCCAGCGATTCCTAATTAAACGTTCGTAGTCGTAACCCAGTACATCTACTTAAATAGGTTAATTATTACTCAAAGAAGTCTTGATCTAACTTTTTGCTTCTTCAGTTTGCTTTTACGTACGACGTACGGTATTTGTGTCAAGACATGTCGGTAGTGTTTTGTCTCAAATGTATTTCACACACCTAACCGGATGCAACCAACTGATAAATTGTTTAGCCTATTCAGTTTTGCTGCGGTACTGTTACTGTTCAAAATGTAGGTGCGAGATGCTAAAATCACTAAACTAGTTTAGCCATATAAATAGTTTTATTCCGGTTATTTTCTTAAAAACCGGGTGCAGAATGGTTTGTTGTGAAAGTTCGGACCCGGAATTTTTTGACGAAAGTACCCGAAACACCTGGACCCGAATGCAACTCTACGGACGGCTGCTCAGTTGTATTGTGTATACTTAGGGATAAGGTATTATTAACTGGACAGTCGTGGTATTCATGAATATGTTTAGCGCGCCGTTTTTTGTTATAGGTGGCGAAAAGACAGGCGCACTAGAAGCGTACGTCCCACCGCATAAAAGTTACGCTAGCACAAACCGAGGTCAGCTACAAGAGCAACATCAACAACAACAACAATCAAATGAGTATGATTACGATGATAGCCAGACGAGTAATTCTACTAACTATCGACAACGGCAGGGGTCACCACCCCCTGATAACAACAATGAAGTAGAAGAAGACTTCACATGGGAAGACTATGTTGATTATTGCATCTCAAAGTATAAGCGCGGTCCAAGATGGACTGATTATTTTAAATGGTAAGTTTGATTGGTTGGTTGATTGATTGGATAATTGATTGGTTGGTTGGTTGGTTTGCTAGTTAATTGTTTGGTTTGGTTGGTTGGTGTTTCTGGATGTTTGGTTGATTGTTCGTTAGTTGGTTTGTTTGGTTAGTTAACGCAACGCATACTCCTGTTTTTTCGACTAGTCAGATTCGTCTTTATTGTACGTAATGCTAGCGAAATACGTACGTGGTAAAATTTATTTTTTCTCCTCAGTGCTTGTTAACACCGCTTTATTTATTGTCATTTCAGTTTGTTTTTTGCGCTAATTTACATTTTTACATTGTTGCTTTGATTTATCGGATACTGTGTTTTAGGTATGTCGATTTATACGGCAAAGAACCGGCGCCGCCGTTAGTTCCAATCAATCAAGCTGGAGCACCGGTGGTTGTGCCTCAACCGCCGCATTTGCCCCCAGATGCGCCTCATAATAGGGGACCAGTGCCAGCCGGAGGCGTACCGTACGGTGCCCAAAGAGGGGGCCCTGCATACGGTGACCCCGCTGAGCATCGAGATATGCAACAAGCATACGAGGAGCAACAATTTCCGAGCGGGGGCGCAGCGAATAGGCCTCCTACTAGTGGAGATATTAGTTCCGGTGGATATTATCGACCTCCAGGTAGCGGCGGTTATGGGGGTGGTGCTGGTGGAAGACGTAGCGGAGATTGTGAAGATGGTGGGGGAGGGCATGATAGACAGCCGCCGTATCGGCATGGAGGTTGGTTGGTGTATTTTTGATGGATAAAATAATATAGATTTTTTAGTAATAATAGATTGAATATAAAGCTTTAACTATTGCTACTATTAAGTGCAATGTTCTCATTTAAATAGTAATATAATTTTAATTTGTATACGTTTGAAATGCTGTGGTAATCAGTAGCTTTTTGCTTAAATCAAAAACTTGTCTCTATAGGTGATCGACAAGGATACCGAACTCGCGGAGGTGGATCCGGGTATAATCGAAATCAAAGTCAGCACGAACGTGGAGGTCAGCCACCTCGATATGGAGACCGGCAACAAGATAGCGGCGGCGGCCGTTATAGGTCCTATCAGGGCTCGCGGCCTGTCCCAGGCGGCCCTCATGTAGACCGCGAACCGCCGAGTAGAGAAGATATGATGGGTGGCGGTTAGTTGAATGGTTTTTATATTTCGGTTTTTCGATGTCGATTATTTAGTCTGCATCGGTTGTTTGAATTGATACAGTCAAAAGGAATTTTACGTAGCAGGAGGTGAACGTTGAAAGTGTTTAAGATTTAGTAAATTTTGAATCTGTTTATAGGTATATAGCATTTTAAATCTGTCGTATTAAAGCTGTTCTCACACTAGGAATATGTTTAAGTACGAAAAGTAAGTCTACATTGTAAGATTTTTAAATCGTAATACAAGACGTTTGTGTTAGTCGTGATGGGTCTGGTTGGATAGACTTTTAGATCCATGTTGGTTTTTGATTTCATTTGGTTTAAAAATTGGCGAAAATCACTATCGACCCAAAAAACCCATGTAACAAAAAATAACCATCTGATTTGTTTTTAGAAAACTATCGTCAGCGTTCACAACCATCCGCGCATCAGCGACCTGTGATGACAGATGGTCCTCGCGGTGGCCGAGGAATGCAACCAAATAAGCCTCGTTTTGATGCTGATCCAGATGACCAGATTCAACGAAACGGAACCGATGAGGATAACGATGATCAGTGGCAAAAGGTGGCGAGCGGAAGACGGCGTTGAGTCCAGGGAGAGAATCGGTTGGAATCATTGGTTCCGGATTCTCAAATTAGTTTAGCATCTATTGCCCGCTGATTATAGATTTTGTAACATTTGAACCAGTTGAAGACTTATTGCTCACGGAAGATAGATGTTATAGCTTTTTGAGAATACGGATCAAGATTGAACATTTATAATATGCGTATTAATTATATTGAATATTTATAGTTTTTCTCAAATGGATGTAACAACTATTGGCAGTCAGTGAATTTTTGAATTGGCCCGTATATGATACGTCACTGACGCTTATGCTTTGCTTTGTTTTTCGTGGTAGAGCATACACGAATTTTTTATTATCTGTATCACTTACTAGTTTTGAAATTTCGTTGCCTTTGATATCAGCGCTGTCAATGGATGCTCCATAAATCTTGTTCATACGACGGCACCGATGATAGAAAAACATGACAAAATTGTTATTAATTTGTCAGTTGTAATGTGGAAAATTACATTTGTGATGTTGCTGAATAGTTGTAATGTACCCAACGTTTTACATTGTATTTTTCGATTTTAAATGGTATTAAGAATTATATATCCGTTTACGAACTATCCGCGAGAAATTGGCCAATGATACTGTGTTAGATTTAAATCAGAATCGAGAGATATTTTTTAAAATTTCGTAGTAGTTTGATTTGTTATTGCAGTTTTTGGTGAAAAGACTGTCGGCCGGTTGATTTAGGCTTGTGAAAATTGAGTTGAATGTGTATATCATATCAAATTTACACTTGAATATTTTTCGTATTTTGCGTTTAAGGTTTGGCGTTATTTTCGTGACTGTGTGTTTACAGTATATAGATTGTTTAATAAAGTTTAGGTGTTGGTTATAATTGAGCTGATAAACTCGCCAAGGTTCACTGTAAAGCTGTATGTGGAAGCGCAAAATTTTTTTTGCAATTTTATATTTTGGGTGTCTGTAGTGTGAGATCAACGTAAGCTGCACTAGCATAGTGCCAAATTACAGGGTACAATTGGAGGTCTAGCTCCGCCAGAACATCAGCCTCCGTAGCAGTCAAATTTGGCATATAGCAAAATTCATTTATTTTTAACGAGTTTCGTTTTACTTTTGTCAGAGAGAATTTCTGAAATTTCACACAAATTAGCAAAAAGTCAAACAGCTTATACATATTGCAGATATTGGCTAAATAATTAAACCATCATTTTTGCTAAATTTCGGCTCCGCTCCGGCAAGTTTCGTTGATCTCTGGCTCCGGTATTTTTCGCATCTGGTTGCACCGTGCCAAACTAACTGACATTTGCGTGCATTATTCATAAAATAGCGTCAGCACATTGTCAGATGCAATGCTTTAACCACTGGTCCACAGAATTTGCTGGGACATTGAAGTTCAGCGATAGGTAGCAAAAAATGATTTATTTTAGCGAATACCTGTAAATTGTTTAACATTGGTATTTACGCTTAATATTCTTTTCGAAATGTCGGCAATTTTTGCTCCAAGTTGTACCACGACAAAGCGAAACGCACGAAACAAAACAATTTGTGGAACTCCAAAACTAAATGCCGGAAAAGCCAGGCATAAATGCTGCCAGAGCCGTAGGTCGAGTTTCTGCCGGAGCCGCAGACAAATCTCGAATGGACTTTGGTACATTGTATGCTTTCTCTCGAAATTTTAGGTAAAGTTTTCCTGAGGTCCATACTTTTTTATCAAATGCCGTTCTGGAACTGCTGTTTCGGCACACAAAAATCAATCCAATTTCGGCGGTGAAATTATTTTCGCCTTAAAATGGTAAATTTATTAATGACTGATTCATTTTTGGTAGGTTTTAGTTAGTAAGATTTCTTAAAAAAGAGGTTAATAATAAATTTACTTCCATTTTACCTTAACAGTGTAAGTTTAACAGCAATTTTAATACCAAATCGTCATTAAGAAAAGTGACCCATGCAAAGATCAGGGGCGGTGCGTTTTTCTGTGGGATTCGAATAGATTAACCTTGAGCTTTTAGACTATTTTTTGTTTGGTTTAGGCTTAGGCATAGGCATAGGCTTAGGAATATGCTCAGTCTTACTCATATCATAGGCTTAGGCTTAAAAATATAATACTGAAACTGAAACAAAAGTTATCTATACTAATTTTCAGGAACCACCGGACGTCTGCCTTCGGCTTCGGCTCCGGTAGAATTTTATAATTTTTGGCGGATGTTCCGGCAATATTGATAGTTAAATGTTGCATAATTTTACAAAAATGGTCTGTTTGCGCTTCGTTTTTAAAATTTTGGCACAATTTTGAGCAGAGAATTTCCGAGATTTTGTAATAAAATAAGCGTAAAACCAAACGTGTTATAACAACACAGTCAACTCTCAGAGAATGAATAGTCATTTCATGGTTATTTCAGTGTTAATAACGGTAAGTATTACATCATTCTGAGGTGATTTAGCACCGGATAAATTTGATTAAATAAATTTACTACTGAGATTTCTGAAAGACCGAATTCTGAGTGGATTCTACTCATTGCGAGATATAATCAACTCACTAGAATTTACAGCGTAAAAATCAACCTTTCCTAAATCATATATTATATTATATCAAGTTTTTAATACATTTTAGGCAATTTATTGCCTATAATACACAGTAAATTTAAGTGAGTTGATTTTAACTCAGACGGAGTTGAATCACTCAGTCTGAGTTAGGACTATCAGAACTCAGAATTTTGAGTTGATTTAACTCATTCTGATTTAACTAATCAACTTCCCCGGAGTCAAACCAACGCAGAGTAAAAGAATAAACGAAACTCAGAGTGAGTTAAAGTTTACTGTTATTAATTCAGAAGAAACTAAGTTTCCGTCTGAGTTGATTAATTAACTCGTTAGAAGTTGCACTGTAAACTCAGTTATCGGTAATATAACTTCTTAGTTTGTTCGGAAACAACGCTTATTCCCACTGATAGTTAAAAAAACATTCAATTTGATTGTTTTTTAGAATTTTTTGGTGCTTATGCTTTAAGTGAAAAAATTCGACATTTAAATTTTTGAATATTTTATCAAAGTCTTAAGCTTATTACAACACACAACCTACTCGAGTTCTATTTTTGCAATAACTGTGCTAAAAACAGGGCGTTTTGTAAAAGCAAAATGTTTTTTTTCTGAACTTTTCAACAATTATTTTGACAGTTAAAAGCGAGATGTAAAAGCTAAACTTTTAGCCCTGGCGATACTTTATCGCGTACAAAACATTTAGAAAAATAAGATTTTTAGTGTTTTTGTCTTTAAACTTTTGCACATTTTAAATATAAAACAATGAGGTGAATAGTATAAATTCTAAATACATCATAAGGGATACCGGACGAATTGGCAACTCCAGAGAGCGTACATTGCAAATTTCAATGAGTTGGTTAATCAACTCAGAATGAGAATTAGCTATTTCGGGGTGTTTCTGAGTTAATAACAGTAAATATTAACTCACTCTGAGCTGATTTAATTCCGCGTCATTTGATTAATTAATTCGGAATGAGTTCATTCAATTGACAGTTCTACGTTCTGAAAAACCTAATTCAAATCTCACGCTTCTGATTGCGTTCAACTCATTCTGAGTTAAAATCAATTTTAACTAGAATTTACAATGTAACCACACTGCAAAAAAATGGTGAGTTAATAAATTGACTCTTCTCGAAATATGCTTTTACGGTCTACACAAACTGAGTCAAATTCGACTACGCCCGAGTCATCAATTTCTACTCACTGAGCGAGCGCCAACAGAGATCGAAACGAATGTATGAATAATTTAGCATCAACTTGCGTTTTTGCTCTTGGGTTCACTTCCGCCCACGAACTTTTCTCATTAATATATCGCACGGAGTTCTTCTCAGTCAAAAATTTCAGAATCCAATTCGATGGACAACGTTTGATTTTCGCAATTTTGGCAGCTATTTCAATTTTCGTTCACTGTAAATTCCAATGAGTTGATTTTAACTCAGGTTGAGTTGAATTACTCAGTCTAAGTTAGGACTATCACTACTTAGAATTTTGAGTTGATTCAATTCATTCTGAGTTAATTAAACAACTCATCCATAGAGTCAACTCAATTTAGGGTGATAATCAGCTGAACTCAGAGTAAGTTTGATGTTTACTGATATTTAATTCAGAAATAACCAACTCGCAAGCTGAATTGATTAATCAACTCATTGTAATTTACAGTGTTCAATTGCTATTAATACTATATAATCAATTTTTCTGTCTTAGTTTATAAGCCAAAATTTAGCCATCAAACCATAAAACTGTTTTCAGCAAAATTGCTACCCTGTCAATTCCAGTGAGTAGATTTTAGAATGAGTTGACGCCACTCTCAGAAGCCTGAGCTCTGAATTAGATCTTTCAGAACTCAGAAATCTGAATTGACGGAACTCATTCTCAACTCAGCGGAAAATCCGCTCGAGTTAACATTTACTGTTATTAATTCAGGAATATACCAGAAATATTACTAATTCTCTCCGAGTTAATTATTCAACTCAATTGAGTTTGCACTGTAGCGATAAGGTCAATGTATATATGAAACACGGCCGTAACAGTAGTATAAGCATGTTCTATAAAACCTAAACCTAAGCAAAAAATATCCTAAACGTTTAGTGTACTCTATTCAGTCCCACAGAAAAACATTTCGCTGCTAATCTTTACACAGGCCGGGCAGATAAATGTAATAGAAGTAATTTTAAGTGCAATTCAACCTTATGTAATTTCGTTTCGCCCCCAAATCCAGTTATTCTCGTTGTCTTCAGCAAAATTTCCAGAGTTCGCCGCCCACCTGACCATTTAAGAAGTTAAAGCTTTGTTTGTTTTTTATTTTATAAAAATATTATATAAATCGAGAATTTACGTTATTGACAATATTCATGTATAGAACATGGTCGGATCGTTTTCCGACGGTGCCGAGGAAGAGTGAGTCTAAGCTTTAGACTAACTTTTTTGCTTAGGCTTAGGCTTAGGCTTAGGCTTAGGCTTAGGCTTAGGCTTAGGCTTAGGCTTAGGCTTAGGCTTAGGCTTAGGCTTAGGCTTAGGCTTAGGCTTAGGCTTAGGCTTAGGCTTAGGCTTAGGCTTAGGCTTAGGCTTAGGCTTAGGCTTAGGCTTAGGCTTAGGCTTAGGCTTAGGCTTAGGCTTAGGCTTAAGCTTAGGCTTAGGCTCAGGCTGAGGCTTAGGAATATGCTTATGATGCTGTTGCGGCCATGTTCTATACATGACCATATTTGTTTGAAACTGGTAAAATTAGACCCTTAGGCCAAATTAGACCCATGTAAATATCGCGAGTGGAACGGTTGTCTGGTGGGACAGCAATGCAATAAGGAAGTCAGCTTTGGACTAATTACTTTTGCTTAAGCTTAGGCTTAGGTATAAGCTCATTTTCTCGCTTACGCAATTAATATTTGCAGGATACTTTTAGAAATTCTTTCTTTCAACAACTCGGAGGAACCATTAAGCGAATTTTTGGGCTTATGCTGGAACTACTGTAGTTTGAGTACTAACGAAACCTTCATTTATTGTGCTAAAATCATGAAAAATTTGACTCAAAATAACATTTGTTATATTTATCGTTTTTTGTTCAGGAATGTAGGCTCGGATGAGATAATTTTTAAATTTTTCTGCATATTTTACAAAATTTTGTGACGAATCGAATGAAAAAAAAATACTGAGGGTTTTTACGTATTTAAAATATATGCTTGCCTTTATAATATTTGAACAATTGGAAGAAATACGCTCTATAGATTAAATTTTAACTCATTTTTCTCTTTGACACTATTTTAGTAAATATTTATCCTCAAAATGACTCAACAACCGGATTTTGTCAATTTTGCTCCAGGGTAAAGCTTGTGTGGGTTGTTAGATTATTTTTCAGCCGGCAATACATTAAGAGTTGAAAATTTGTATTTATCATTTAAGCATCTGTTATCATTTGAATGGTAACTTCAATCTCAGTTGTAATTTGAATTCAGTAATGTTGCGGAGTACTGGAAACAGAATTTGGGTTTATGTCTAAAAAGGTCCATGTTACTTTTAGGGGTGTGCAGGTTTCTGATGGGTCTATACAAGAGTAGGTTTAGATTCTAGTTTACATTTTTTGCTTAGGCTTAGGCTTAGGCTTAGGAACACGTTTTTGCAACGCTTCGCCTTAGGCTTAGGCTTAGAAATACGCTTAATTTTCCTGTTTACGCCACTAAATGTAACATTGTAATCTAGCAAATCTGTTACCGATTATATATCTTGCATATAAACCGTCGGAAATTCGGATTTTTTTCTAAGTTGTTCTGTCGAAACGAATTTGCACAAAAATTATGCTTTCACAACCCTTTTTAGTGTTTTGATTAAATTAAGCATAACAGTATTCGAAAATTCGATTCAGAATTTCTAAGCTTTTACTAGAAAACATTAAAATATGATTGATATAATCCGTTTTCAACCATAACCCAAACCCTAAGCCTAACTCGTAACTAATTTGTATGGGGAAGACTTCAAGAATATATCAGGGTGTAAACGGATAGTAAAAATAACGGAAACAGAAAACGGATATTGAAGTATAAAAGTTTCCAAGATCTTTTTATTTTGCTGCCGCCGCAATTGAAGCATTGAAATATTCACAGAATTTTGTAGAATTTTATAGAAACAATAGCTGGATGTACCGAAATTTTTAACCTTTTAGAACAGTTTCGATAATTTTATATGCTTCATATCGCGCAATTACAGCATATCTGTAACGAAAAATTGCAAGAAATATACTTAATTTATAACTAATTTTTAGCGTAAAAGTATCACAATAACGGTTTTACCGGATACGAAAACGGAACCGGATATCCGGTTACACCCTGATATATATATATATATATATATATATATATATATATATATATATATATATATATATATATATATGTATATATAAGTACAATAACGACTTGTATAAAATTTCTACTATAGTTTTCAAATCACTTAATAAAATGAAGCTTGCAACATTAATTATTTTTGCTGCTGTTCATATCCTTCCAGGTAAAGGCCGGTATTTTAAGTCTACTGAGCATCTTCACTATCGTCTGTCAGTTGAAATTAGTTCGCCAACAACTTGAAACCATTAATTAAACGTCTTGTTTTTGCTTCTAAAATCCCGTAGCTTTTCAAATATAATTCTGAGCTGGGTACTTGCCGGAAAAAAATCCCACAACTCGCGTGTAAAATATGCTAATTTTTACCCAGCTCAAGTTTTGGATAACAAACTAAAAACGTATATTTGGTTTATGAAAAAGTTGAATTTTTAAACGCTTTGTACTGTTTTTTCGAGAAATAATGATTTTGGAACTTTCTAAATTCGCTGAAAACGTTGCAACATTTTTTGCGGCACTAAATTAAATTTCTGTACAACGATTCTATGTTTTCGGATCACAAACTAAAAACTAAGGATGGGTATAGGCGGATTGTCAGGCAACGGTAATTCTCTGCGATTGTTATCTGTGGAAAATAATATTCGATGGGTAAAAGTGTGGACAGAGTAAACAATCTCTTTACTCAGATCTCTGCTCTATTTTACGAGTCACCATCGTCTGTTTAATTTCCATGTTAAAAAAATCATTTTTGTTTCAGGTCAAGCGCAACAAACGCTATTCTACTGCGACCGTTCGAGTGGAACTTGTAGACCATGCAATCGGCAACAACAAATCCAAGGTCGATGCCCGAGAAACGTCCAGTACTGGCGATCAAGCAGCGACTGTTTGACGGCAACACCATGCCGCCAAACTTCCGGAGGAACAGGATCCACTGGAACCGGGACAACCGGCGGAAGTAAGTATGTGTGTATAGTTGCTTGAATACCTCATTTGTACCAATTGGCCACTGAGCGCAATCCGATATGTACATTATTTATTCAAGACTGTGAAAACAACTACTGGAATGCAAACTGAATTTGGTTATACAAAATGGTTTCAGTATGATTTTATACGAAAGTTCATTTTAGGCAAAGTCGTCATTGTTTAAGAACGAAATGTCATCCACGGGGGACCAAGAGACCATGGCTCCCCCCTATGGTTTAGAAAAATATCATTTGTGAACAGATCCAAAGTATAATCTCCTGTGCGTTGCAGTATCACCCACTTGTTGGTAGTGGTTTTCTATTCTGAACCGACATTGCTGTAGTGGTTTATGTACCAAAATATATTTTCTCACGCGTTGTTGCGTGTAGTGACTGTTTTTGTACGATTAACACACTATATATTTAAAGTATTTGTGCGCCTGCTTAAACGAAAATGTTTGCTATGCCCATTGTTCCGCGAGATTAAATTGTCGTTCGTCACCGTGCGGTTTCGCACGCTGATTGGTCGCGTACGCTACCGTGCGGTGAAGCACAGTGACGGACCGCGACGAACGACATTTAAAGCCCCATAAAGCACATCGGTACCCTTATTCAAAATAGGTGCTACCTACCATCATCTTTATTGTAGCGTTTTTAGTTGCTGAAGTTTTTTTTATTGCAAACGATGCATAATGAATAATATAAATATTAGCTAAGTAATTTTTGTTCAAACTTTTATTCCATTTTGATTGTTTTAGATGAAAGTAGCAGCCGCAACACGTTTTCGTACTGTCCACGCAAAGGCGGCCGATGCCAGTCTTGCAGTCGTGAAAATTGTCCTTCGGGTATCAATTTATGGCAGGATCAGCGCAGTTGTGAGAACCAGGAACAACGATGCGCTTCATCAGGTTCGATTTCAGCTCGGTATTTTAGCCTGGTTTGCGATAAGGTGCAATTTGTGTAATTTTAGTAGAAATTTTACTGCGATCACAAGTCGTGTTCTCAACTCTATATCGCCAGGGTCGGAGCAACCACCCCCCATACCCCCATTTGGAGGTGTCCCCACTTCTAAAGGGGCCGCCCACCCTAATCGGTTGAAACAAAAACCGCTTAAGTTTTAAAATGCGTGTGGCTTCTCGCTCGCTTCGCTCGCGGGTTTGGGGGGCCCCCGCATTGGGATTTGAGGGGAGCTCCCACCCTTGCCTGATCCGGCACTGTATATAGAACCTATGGCCAGTTAGTATTAGGTTTTCAAACAAGCTAATTGCAGCATTTGAAGATTTCAAGCTACGGTCACACACAAGTACTAGAGCCAATCAAATACCAACCATTTGCTTAAATGTACAGTCATTTCAGACGGAATTTCAACCAGCCTATCACCAACAGGGGGGCAGGCACTGCGGGATATTGATTTGAGAATATGGATACAGATTTAATTTGGTATTAAACCGTATATACGTACTTATACTTCAAACCTTACCAAGAGTATGGTTAAGTACTCATGAAACACTATTGCCCAAGGTCGCTTAGAATTATCCTGCCCGCCCCTCCTGAAAAACTCAACCTAAATTGCAGCCATTCACGCGAAACACAGACGACAGTGTTTTCACAGTTCACACCTGGGTCCGTATTGTGAAATGCATATAGCATCTAACACAAGTTACGCTCAAAATAATATTTCTGATATTTAAGAAAAAATTTCTTACATTTTAACATATATAATTTGCAACGTGCACTTGAAAAGTATTTCTGTTATCAGAGAAACTTTTCAGATTTGCCACAGAAAATACTTTTCTGAATAAATTTTACAAATACTTTTTTTGTGTGTAGTAATATGTTTGAAAACTAACGAATTGCTGCAATTGCAGATCTCAAAATTGCACATAAAAGCAAGTCGAATGCAGTGAAGGTGCTTAATTTCAAATCTCACCATTCCCTTGTTTAAAAGGTACAAGACCTATCACCGGCTGGTAACAAGTGCGACACACATTTCAGAATACGCACTTTGGGCCAATATATAGAACAGGGCCGCAACAGTGGCATAATCATATTCCTAAACCTAAGTCGAACCATACAAATTTAGTTTATGCATAAGTCTAACCGTAAACGTGAACCAAAAATTCATCTAAAGCTTAAGCTTTCTCTATTGCAGTCCCACAGAAATATGTTCCGCTCCTGATCTTTTCACTCAAACATTAATTCAATTTCCACACCGCTAGAACGTTTCTATTACCCTGATTGCCATTTAAGTGGCGTAACAGTAGATTAAGCGTATTCCTAAGCCTAAGCCTAAGCCTACGCCTAAGCAAACAATGCAATCCAGAATCTAAAACCTACTCTTTTATAGACCCATCAGAAACCTGGACGTCCTTTAAAGTAACATGGACCATCCTGAATGTAGCTATCCGTTACAGGAGTGACAGCTTTACCGTCCGCGATCCGCCATGGCGCGTTTATACGGCTGTTACTGTACGGTGTTATTCAAAGCTGATCTATTAATTGTACCCTTTGACGCTTATCGTTCTTTGACAAACCGCGTTGCCGTTTAAGAACCCGACAGCGAACGAGCATGCAACGAGAGGCCGGACTGAACGTTGTAATCGTCAAAATGGTTTATTGTTTTCAGGATCCGGAAATTTCGGGTCGACCGTACGGCCGCTGTACTACTGTGACACCCCTACCCGGACGTGCCAAGCGTGTCCTGAATTTGGCTGCTCAGCAGGACGTTCGTATTGGAATTCCGCAAGCGACTGTAGACGAATGGAATCGATGTGTCGAGTCAGTGATGGCGGTGGAGGTAAACGAAAGTGGCCCACGGATAGAACAGGGCCGGAACAGTAGTATAAGCATAGTCCTAAGCCAAAGCCTAAGCCTAAGCGTAAGGATGAACCTATTCCTAAGCCAAGGAAGCCTGAGCCTAAGCAAAAATTAGTGTAAAGCGTAAACTGACGCTATTAAAGCCCCGCCGGAAAACGATCCGGCCCTGTTCTATACATGGGCCACGCTATACTGGTCCAAGTGCGTAGCATGCGGGGTTGCAAGGGTCATACCCCCTTGCGCTTTGAAATTTTTGCAAACGGTTGTTGAATACTACTTTTTCAGTTTGTAAATACAACAACTCCCTTCGAAATTTTGGCCAGTGTTACTTTTAACGCCATCACAGTAGATTAAGCATAAGCCAAAGCCTAAGTCAGCGTTTAAAAATGTGTATGAGTAAGCCCAAACCTAAACGAAAATGGTTGTCTATGCTTACTCTTTGAGACAGACCCACCACAAACCAGGACGGCCCTAAAAGTAACGTGGGCCGAAAATTTAACGGAACGCAACCGCCCTTTCCAAAATCCCAGATACGCACCGTAATTTTTTGGCTCAACTTTTAGAAGCGTCCAGGTTTCTCACAGTATAGGTTTTTATACTAGTTTTTGCTTGCTTTGGTTTATGAATGTTCAATGAGACAGTTGCGCCCCCAAAAGTATACGCTGGTCATATAATTTTTTATTATTTTCAGGACTCTTTCCTTCGAATGAAAAAACTGTTTATCAATGCTTGCGGCCTGGATTCTGTGCGTCATGCAGCGGATCCCGATGTGCAACAGATATGCGCGAATTCAATAGCTTGGGCCAATGCAATCAAAACTGCCGCGGTGGAGGTGGGGGTAAATTGTCTTTTAACAACATTTAATAAATAATTTTGTTAAAAACAACTTTGAATGAAATGATTTTTGAATTTTATTTTTATTTTTCCAATTTGAAATTTTATTATTCTTAAAAATACAACTCATTTGCTGTTCAGATCACGGCTGTCGTGTAAATTTAGTGTTGAAAACGTAGCAGCTTTTTATTTATGTCCATATCGGTATAATCAAAGCTGGAATGCTTCACATGCGTATTTTTGGCAACGTTCCAGTTGGATTTTGTAAACGTGTGCAATGTAAATGTATGAAAATTTGTTACTAACATATATATGTACTTTACTGAAACTGAAATATAAAAATAAATAAGACTATTTTGTTTGCTTTGGCTACGAATAAGCACAGTCTTGCACTTTTTGTTTACGCTTAGGCTTAGGCTTTGGAAAATCCTTACACTACAGTTGCGGCTTCGTTCTATACATTGGTTACAATAACCAATACAGGCAACTGGTTGTTTTCACGCTGCTTTATTTGGAATTTCTGCAATGATTTTTCTGACTAACATTTTTTTAGTTTATCCAGTATGATATGGTTTCAGGGTTTCAGTCATCAGCGTATTTTCAATGCAAAAACGGCGATTGCACGAGTTGTAGCGGTTCCGACTGTGCCGCTGATATTGCGCGGTATTCGTCTATTCAGCAGTGTCGCAGTCTTTGTCAAGGTAAAGCCACGGTGTACACACAAAAAAGTTATTTCGGAATTTATTCACAAAAGTATTTTCTGCGTCAAATGTGAAAAGCTTTTTCTGATATTTAAGACAATTTTTATAAAAATAACTGGAAATCGTTTATTTTGAAACTTTATTTCAAAACGTTTTAAAAACTATTCTGTTATAACAGAAATACTTTTCAAGTGCACCTTACTAATTATATTTGTTAAAAGTAATAAATTTTTTCTTAAATATCAGAAATATTATTTTGAGTGTAGCAATGATTTCATTTCGACACAGTCGACTCCAAAATTGAACAAATTATTTTAAAGCCTATAACAGCGCCTTTCTTGCTAGTCTTGTGAGAAATTTCGGAAAGAAAGGTATATCGTGGATTAACTGACAGAAGTAAGAATTTAATCCAGCCGTCGATGCAGAAATTTTTGATTGAGGGGGTCTTGGGATTTATGATGGTCAAAAGAGGTCGCGAGCGAAACGAACCAGAAACCAAACGCGATCTTAGTACTAAATCTTGATACAAAATTTTGGTTTGCATCCCTGTTGCGAGTCAAGGTTAGGTGCGTATGTGAATTAGCTGCTGGCTTCAGATCAGCTAATTTTTCCAATTACATCAATATCAGCTGTGTTGTTAGCTTAACAAGCCAGAGTGAGGCTAACAGTTTTCAAGGAATGCACAAATTTCACATGACTTACAAGCAAGGTTGAAACTTTACTATGCGGCCAAAAGGTTTCCACGCTTATCTGAGCGACCACTGGCCATTTCTGTGTGTATTCGACTAACGAATTAGTGATGGGCATCGGATATTTTTTCATATCCGGATATCCGGCAATTCTTGCCGGATATCTGGATCATTTCGGATACTTATCCAGATATTTTTCATATCCGGATATCCGGATATCCAGATGCACGTTTCATTTCGGATACATATCCAGATATTTTTCATATCCGGATATCCGCATATCCAGATGCACGTTTCATTTCGGATACATATCCAGATATTTTTCATATCCGGATATCCGCATATCCAGATGCACGTTTCATTTCGGATACATATCCAGATATTTTTCATAACCGGATATCCGGATATCCAGAAGCACGTTTCATTTCTGATACATATCCAGATATTTTTCATATCCGGATATCTGGACATTCGGGTATCCGGTGCCCATCTATACAACAAATATTGTGATTTTTAGGAAGAGTTCAACCGCGTGGAAACGTTTACCAATGTATTCAAGGCAGCTGTCGATCATGTAAAGGACTTGGAGATTGTGTTCCTGACAAACCCAGTTACAACTCGTATCAGCAGTGTTCGAACCAATGCCAATCTGGTTCGTTTCATCTTCGCCTAATTTTAGGTTTTTTAGGAAACCGAAAAATTTTAATAAATGCTAATTTTTACCGTTGAAAAAAGTAGATAGCCCCATTGAGACGTGCGAGTTTTTGCAGCGAGAACTTTGAGCGGCGTTCAGCTAAAGGCTTTGCGTTAGCCTAAAGCCTAAGTCTAAACCTCTGCTTAAACCTTTGTCTAAGACCAGGGTGCAACGAAAATTGCGGTTCCGCTAGGGAAATACGGTATTTTTCACTATCCGGTTCTGGTAAAAAATCAGCTATTTTTTCACCGGAATTTTCCAGTATTTTCGGTATTGAAATTTCTGATTTGAAAATTTAAAGAAAAATTGACATATTATTCTAACTTAGTTTTCAAAAATTGTCTGAGCGCGTTTGCCAAAATTTTTAATTTGTGTCATACTTTAAAATTAATCATACGTTTCAAGCTGCTGCATTTGTTTCAGGATTTTGGCATCCGTAATGGTGTGATAACACCATTAAACGCGATAAAATAGCGTTAAAAAGAAATTTTTGGGTAACAAGAATTTTTTGTTTTCCGGTTTCGGCTTCGATTTCGGTATTTTTAGCTTTTCGGTTCCGGTTCCGGTATTTTATAATTTCGGTTGCACCCTGCCTAAGGCATTACCTAAATGAACAGCCTAAGCCTAAACCTTTGTCTAAACCCTTTGTCTAAGAATATGTCTAATGCCTAATCCTGAGCCTAAGCCTTAACCTTAAATGTGGTGGATAGTGTACATAAGTCCACGATTCCTGTAATCCACCTGTAGGACTTAGTTCCGGCGTCCATTTTAAATTTTAGACACTGTTGGTCCCATACGGCAAGGCGAAACGCTTTACTACTGCGATGCATCTACGGCAACATGCCGTGGATGTCAAAGGACCCAGTGTAAGCCAGGACGTCGGTATTGGAGTCGGCCTCAGGATTGCACCCGAATGGAACGGCAATGCAATTCTGCAGTTGGTTAGTAACGTTCGAGATTGAGTAGGGCCTAAGGCTCGTATTCTCAAACGTGTGTGTAACACTTATCGCCCAGTTGGTGATACGTCTTGTTAGTTTGGAACCAGCGTATGGTGAGGTTCGAAATTCAGCATATTGTTCGTGTTTGATATACCCTATTTTTGTACCAATTTTGAGATATGCAATTGCAGATGTTGGTCAGTTTGAAAACCTATCGCTAACTGATGATAAGTGCTATACGCATTTGAGAATACGGGCCTAGAGCTCACGGTAGGCAATAGGGTCTCAGTCCTCACACAACAATACTTTTCTTCTTTGGCTGGGTCGAATTCAAAATTTGTACGATTCACAGGTTGGTATCCCCAGAAACTAAGCGATACTTTGACGCATTCCACTGACTGATGCTGTACGACTAGAAAGAGTCTTTTGTAGTGACCCGAATAAGAGAGTCGACTGATATTTATTTTGCCTTCACCATCGGGATTCTCCGTCCTGTTTTCGGTTACGGATTGTTAATTGTTTTTATTCATCCTAATGGGATAAAATACCCTGGTTTCTATATGCTTTCTTTTGGGCAAAACTGCCGTTTTCTGAAACGTTTTTGTTGATGGACGTGTCAGTTAATTTCTTTCTGGATTTTATAAAAGTTTACACCGATTATCTGAGTGTCTGTTACTTATTTGAGCAGCCCAGGTCGTTCTTTTACGTTAATCTCTGATATGGATTCGTATTTAGCACTTATGGATTGCTATCCACTAACGCAATCTTATTAGACATGCAGACTCATATTGAAGTGATGCGAAATAGGGAGCCATCCTCATACATCCCCTCTTATTCGAGTCACTACAGTAACTGATTAAACTTTTTCTACGAACGTGGTTCACTGGCAACGGCCAGTGTAAAGAACAATGGCGGAACAGTATTATAAGCATATTTCAAAGCCTAAGCCTAAGCTTAAGCCTAAGCGTAAGAATGAGCATATTCCTAAGACTAAGCCTAAGCCAAGCAAAAATCAGTCTAAAGCTTAAGCTTACTCTTTTCTAGTCCCACAGAAAAACGTTCCGCACCTGATCTTTACATGGTCCACTGGCACACAATGAACCCATCCTCCTGGCTCCGCCCCAAACCTTGGAAAAGTTCCGAAACGACTTGTAAAAGGAATTTAAGGTTGTCTCAGAGGCCCTTTTTGTAACTTTTAGGCTCCGTCTAACAACGTTTGACTGGCTACGAGCTTTGAGTCTATAAACCAGACCAGACGATTGGAACAATTCTTAGAACTTGAAGCCTGATTTAAGGTGATAACTGTACTAATCAAAATTCTGGTTAAATATAAATATTACTGAATATACAAGATGGAATACTGACACATATTTGTAGAAACGGATGTTTAGAATATCTTTCCGTCTCAAATATTGTTTATATTTCCAGGTCCGGTTCCGAATGGCGGTGGCGGCGGAACTTACGTTGGTAAGCGTATCAGCCAATTAAATTAATTCATTCTAAAGTATTCTGTGCAAGCATGGCTATTGGTATTTCGGGCCAATGTTACTTTTACGGGTGTAAACAGTAGGTTATGCGTATTCCTAAGCCTAAGCATAAGCGTTGCAAAAATGTATTCCTAAGCCTAAGAATAAACCTAAGCGTTGCAAAATGTATTTCTAAGCCTAAGCCTAAGCCTAAGCGTTGCAAAAATGTATTCCTATTCCTAAGCCTAAGCCTAAGCGTTGAAAAAATGTATTCCTTAGCCTAAGCCTAAGCCTAAGTCCAAGCCTAAGCAAAAAATGTAAACTAGAATCTAAACCTACTGTTTTATAGACTTTCCAGTAAACCTGGACGCCCCTAAAAGTAACATGGGCCATATTTCGTATGTTTCAAACATTACTAGCAACTGTAATTATGCGTTTCACCTCGCGTTCGTTTCACTCACAAGATTTCTTCAATATTCTCAGCTTCCTAAATTGCAGGTTTTGGCATCATTTTCGTGTTAACAGAATGAAAATTAAGCTTATAATTTAGCCATAAGTTGAGGCTTAAGCTTGCGGCAAGGAAAGTGTCACCGTTCAACCAAAATTGACTAATTTCAAGGTACACGATACCAATGCGTTCAAAATAATCAGTGTCGAATGTGTTCCGGATCCAACTGTATCCCTGATGCGCCAACGTATTCAACGTTGGATCAATGTTCACGGTCTTGCGGCGGATATGGAGGAAGTAAAGCAATCATCAAGACCAGTGGCCAGCTCACTTTGCTAAGGGGGAGAGGTTAAAAATGGTTCAGCAGGGTGGTACAAGGGTTTACGTTGACTTACAAGCAAGGTTGAATATTTTTGGAGGGGCTGAAGTTTTTGACTGGGGCTGACCCACTATGCCTCAATTGGCTACGGGCACTGGAATCATGCTATATTACTATATATTAATTGACGGCCAGTAGTCAGTACAACTTGTGTGGGTTTCAGTAAAGTTTGAGAATGAATACGCGGACAATGCAGATGACGTACGAGCAAGGCTGAAATTTGTTCTAACGTAGAACAAAGTATCTGATATTTAAAAATATTGTCTGAAATTTAAAACAGTTCTGTGTTAATACAGACTCCAGATATTGTATATCTTGAAATTAAGACTTTTATTTTTGTTCAGAAATACGACGCTGAGAATTTTCGCACTTAAACGGTTGACATTTAAGATATTTCATAAACTATTAAGACAAATATTTCTGAAATATATATATGTGAAGAAAGTTTAATGCCAAAAGGTATATTTATATTATTAATTTATTATCAATTGATTAAAAATTTCTTTTAACCCTTTCACTCATAGAGTATACTATGAGCAACTAAATACAATAATGTACGAGCAATGCACACACTGTGAGCAGTGTTTAACATTTATAACATTTATAACATATATGCGCAGTGCAAAATCTCCACAAGACGTGTAGAGCCCCTTGGGGCTCGAGCGTCAAGCTCCTGTAGCTGAGTGGTCATCGTAAACGCCTCCCACCCGTGAGACTGGGGATCGAATCTTACCTTGAAATTACATCTCTTATGAAATTGAAAATATTCATGTGAGAAAGGGTTAATATTTAAGATACGAAATATCAGTGTTTGTCCAACGGTCGCTGTCAAGAATGTCGTGGATCGTCGTGTGTCCCAGACGCTCCAACGTATCAAACGCTTCAGCAGTGTTCGCAAGGCTGCGGATATAATCCAGGTTTGGAAAATGTCAAAACAAATGAGAAATTTTATGATCTTTTAAATTTTAACCGTCAAAATTCTATTCCCAGACTGAAATTTATTTAAAAATCTTTTCGTAAAACTTGCAGTTGCAAGTTTCACTGCAAAATTTTTCATCTGAGAATAGAAAAGCGTTTGGCATAGCTTTGCTACGCTGTTAAACAAGCATACTATGCAGTGAAATCATAACGCATAATACACACGGATAAGCGTGTTTCGAGTTTGTTCTTACATTCTGTAATAACTTATAAAACAAGTCAGTCGGTTTTGCGCAATGTACAAAATTAGCGAATGCACAACAATCTACATGCAAACTTTCTTTTCACAGAACAATCACGTTTTTGTTTCTAACACAATATTGTAAACAAAACAATGCTGGAATGTTGCCCAAATTACGTATGTGGGACTTGCTACCTTTAATTACATAGATTAGCAATCGTGTCAAAAATAAAACGCTATTTTAACAGCTTTTCGCGTTTCGTCATCGTTCAAAGCGCTTTTCTTGTAAGCGGAGAAACTCTGAAATGAATCGTTAGCGTAGCAATACAGACAACGCTCATTAGCATTTTGTTTAAACGGTATTTTAGCATCAATATAAACGATTTTTCAAGCCCTGGGTTTATAATTTTAATATGAGTTACGAGCCAGAACCAGGTTGTACTGTGATATATGCAAATATTTTAGGTTCACGTTATCAGTGCCTGACCAGCGGTCAATGTCAATCCTGTACCGGTTCTTCGTGTGTTCCAGATGCCCCGACATATCAATCATTTCAGCAGTGTTCACAGTCGTGTGGTTATACACCAGGTCAATGAAGATTTCATTTTTTTGTTGCGATGTGCTTAAAAGTTCGCTCGCCGGATCCAAAAACGAGGAATCCAGGCGTTGGTGTCACAACAGGAATCAAAATCAAAATTTTATGCTAAAATTGAGTCCGAAAAGTGGGGTTGGTTTCTCGGTTGTTTCGCTCGCGAGTTTTTTTTCAATATTAATGTATCGGACGACTTTGACCATCACAAGTTTCTAGATCCGCAACTGAGTTAAGTTCTTATATCAGCAGTTAAACCATACTCACGCGTGGAAGTTTTTGCAGCGAGAGCTTGCAACTGCAGTTTGCAGCTGCACGTTTTTGTAACGCAATTTCGAGCAAAACACGTGCAGTTGCAAGTCCCAGTTGCATTGCAAGTTCTTGTTGCAAAAACTTACATGTGCAACTCAGCGGTGAAGTGGTTATAGATATTTTTTACCCGTGCTGCGCTTTACGTACGGAAATTTTATTTTTTTACCCGCGAGTATACCCACGCGAAATTGCTTTACCCACTGCTTGCCTTTACCTGCCGTTATTGTTTTCTTATGCGTTCAATACAATTGTGTAATTTTACAGTACGTTGATGTTAGTCGATCGAATTCCGTAAAAATTACACTATGTTAGTAATTTTCAAAACAAACCATTAAGTAAAATAATGTAACTCCAAATAATATTGCTCAGTACACCTAGCACCATAAAAACTAGGTTATTTGCTAATTGTTGTTATGTGCGTAAAGATTAACAAATTTTACCCGCACCCGCATCAAAATTTTATTACCCGGCCTATGTTTACTCGCGAATATCTGGTAGTACCGGCGGGTATCGGGCAGCTCTGGTGCAAATGACAACTGCAACTTCTTTCTGTGAAAATTTTGCATATGCAAATTGCAAACGACAGTTTTCTTCGCCAAAACTTGTACGTTCTGAATGTGATGTTTAACAAAAATTTTCAGTATGTTTAACCCTTTATCACAAGAATAATTTCTATATCATCTGGGACCTACTTTTATGCTAGTATTTGAACTCCAGCGACTGGAGTGGGAGGCGTTTACCATCACTACTCAGCGATAGGAGCTTGACGCTCGAGACCGAGGCGGCTCTCACGTGTTGCGGTGATTTAGTACTATGTATACGGGTTGCAATTGTTAAATGCTGTGCGTTACATATTAACTAACGTATATACACTGCGCTGAGTTGTCCATAGCCAACTTTATGTGAGAAAGGGTTAATGAAAAAAGATGTTTCTCAGATTTTCAAAAGAGGCTGCGGTCAGAAATTATTTTCTGAAATTCAACATTAAATGGTGGTAATTTTTTCAGCTGTGACTCGGTATCAATGCTTAGACAATCAGTGTCGACAGTGTTCGGGAGGCAATTGTGCCGCTGATGTTCCCACGTATTCGTCGATGCAACAATGCTCGCAGGCGTGCGGATACGGAGGTATGTCAAGTTTAAATTTCTAATTTTAAAATAATGCATCGTTCACAATAAAAAAATTTCATTTTGTCACCGAAAACATTATAAGGTAGGGTTAAAACGTGTCAAATTTCAAAAGCGTTACGCGTTAATCCTACCATAACGCAGGGTTAACCCTACCCTAACGTGTGGTACAAAATGCTCTGTGACACGTATTAGGATGGAGCTGTGACATGTGCTTACGTAGGGTTAACGCAATTTTGGCGTTAGGATAGGGTTAACATGTGACAATTTTGAAAATTGACACGTGTTAACCGTACCTTATAATGTTTTTGTGAACGATGCATAAACCAACATTTAACCCCTTCTCGCATGGATAGCTTTTTTATTTCAACTGCGATCAAATTTCAACTTGATACTCAAGGCGCTGGAAATTCTTGCGTTTTGCGGAGATTTTGAACAGCGCATACGCGTAATAATTGTTAACCACTGCACAGGGCGACTATTCGGCGCAACAAATCGGACCCGTAGTTAAGTGGGTGCCAGCGGGGTGCTCAGCCTCCCTGGAAAAACTTTGACAACCCTAGAAAATATTCAACTTAGCTTAAAAGTCAACAAAAGCCTTTGTATGCCCCTGCTGAAAATTTTCTTAGCCCCCCCTAGCAAGGTGCGCTGGCTACGAGCCTGCAACAAACAAGTTTTTGCTGCGAAAACTTGCAGCTGCAACTTTACACTTGCAAGTTTTGTCCAAAATCCCATTCGAACAACTTGCAGCTGCAAAAATTCAATAAAGATCGTAGTCAAGAGTTCCGTTCACATGTGTGAATAACCATGCAAGTTAGCTGAATTTACTGCAGCTGTGTAGAGTGTTGAAGTTTCAGTCGAAAGTTTAAATGTTTGTAAATTTAAATCAAAATTTAAATTTTTAATAAATTTCAGTCAAAAAAAAATTAAAATTTCAGGCTCAACTCGGTTCCAGTGCGTCAGCCGAGGACGATGCCAATCATGCACTGGCAGTCGATGTTCATCAAATCGGGCGTCGTACTCATCACTTCAACAATGCCTTCGCCAGTGCGGATACGGCGGGTTTTATGGACTGACCCGAGGCCGGCCATCGGCCTGAACGAAAACTTTGAATTTAAGAAAATTGAAAAATTTACCAATTGAAACTCAAATTATTTTATGAGAATTGGCCAGTGTAAACAACAGGGGCGGAGCAGTATTAGGAGCATACTTCTAGGCTAAGCCTAAGCTTAAGCCTAAGCGTAAGATTGAGCATATTCCAAAGCTTAAGCCTAAACCTAAGCCTAAGCCTAAGCTTAAGCCTAAGCCTAAGCCTACGCTTAAGCCTAAGCCTCAAGCCTAAGATTAAGCGTAAACCTAAGCCAGGTTAAAAAATAGTCTAAAGTTTAAGCTTACTCTATTGCAGTCCCACACAAAAAAGTTCCGCCCCTGATCTTTACATGTGCCTGAGAATTTAATTGTTTTTTTCTCAAAAAGTTCTTTAAATATAAACTTCGCAAAATTGAAATTAACGTCTTGATGATGCATCAACTCTGAGCAACTTAGCTGAAACTAAGCTCAATATATATATATATATATATATATATATATATATATATATATTTATATATATATATAAATATATATAATACATAATATGCTAATGGTTACCAATTATTTTATGCATGCGTAGTGCAAAATCTCCGCAAGACGTGAACAGCCCCTCGAGGCTTTAGTTTCGAGCTATTAATGCTGAGTGATAATGGTTAAACGTTTTCTATCAGAGAATATCGGGGTTGGAATCGTAGCTTGAAATTAGATCTCAAATGAAACAGAAGATATTTGTTGAAAAAAGATAAACAGAGTCTGAGATTCTACTCAACTACTTTCATGTTGAAGTTGCAAGTGTCGAGAAGCAAATCAGTATTTTCAAAAGTGTATAGCACCTATCACTAGCCAATGAAATCGCATAAGATGGTAGCGGTAGTTGGATTCATGACCAATCACAAGCCAGGAAGGTTATAATACATGCCTCTCTATGACTTTCTGGGCTAATGTTACTTTTAGGGTCGTAGCAGGCGATTAAGCGTATTCCAACGCGTAAGTCTAAGTCTAAGCGTTGCAAAAGTGTGTTACTAAGCCTAAGCCTAAGCAAAACAATGTAATCTAGAACCTAAACCTACTCTTTTATAGACCCAGCAGAAACCTGGTCGCCCCTAAAAGTAACATGCGCCAGTTTCTGTATTACGATTTCGGTATAATTGCAGAAAAAATAAAATCATTGGCCCATGTAAAGACTTGGGGCGAGAACGTTCTTTTGCGGGACTGCAATAGAATAAGCTTAAGATTTAGACTATCGTTTTGCTTAAAGCTCATTTTTACGCTTAGATTTAGGTTTAGGAATATGTTTATACAGCTGTTACGGTCCTGTTCTATAATTTAGCCAAATTGCTTTTAAATTATTGCAAAACCGGGTATCTAAACAAAGGTTCGCATATTTAAAATATGAAACCTATCTAGAATAAACAGTTTCGTAGTTTTGCTAGATTATTGGCTCTAGATGCCCGAAGTCAGCTAACCTTGCTTGGTAGGAAAATATTTAAGCCCTATTCACACGTGCCAGTTTTTGCAGCCCCAAGTCGCAGCTACAACTTGCGCAATTTTCTTACAGCTGCAAGTATTTAAAAGAAAATATCATTTTCATACTGAATATTGACATGTATTTATATGAATATTTTGCAGTCGACTGCAATAAACATCAAGCCATAAGCTATGAATTAGTACTCAAACTTAAGATTATACTTTAGTCTCAGACATAGAATAACACTTTTCCTTGGCTTAGCCTCGTTTTCTGGACCCAGGTTTACATTGACCCTTTAGTCTAGGCTGTAGATTAGCACTTTAGACATAAGCTTAGACTTACGCTTACGTTTAGGCGTTGGCTTATATACACTTAAATTCAAGTCATTGGTTTAACATTTACTGCACGCCTGTGAATATATTCTCAAATGAGTATAGCACCAATGGCCAATTAGTAAATAGGCAGCGGCGGATCCAGAATTTTCTTACGACAGAGTCTGACAAACGTTATGAACCGTAATTTTTAGCCTATTCTATTTATGTCATCGGCCGTGAAAGGTTGTAAGTTAGGGACGTTTACCATCGTTTATTACAAAATTTTGCGAGTGGAAAAATTGTAAGCTATGGACCTTACCATTTTATCGCAAAAACATTGGGATAAGGGGACACGCCACGTTTCCTCTGAATCCGCTAATCCGCTAGTGGTAATAGGTGCTGAATCAAATGACCTTCCAAAAATGTGGATCTGATATTTCGCACATTAGCAGGAAATATAAAATTAAGAAATTTGCCATATCTTAAATTGCACCATTCACTTTTAATTGTAAAGTTACAAAACCTATCACCAACTAGTAATAGCTGCTACACACATTTGAGAATACGAGCACTGGGTTGATGTGAGGATTTGGCCATAGATTTCCGACAGATTTCGCGTTTTCAGTATCAATCACAGTTGCCCGGTACCAATGTATTACTGACAGACAGTCTCCGTACTGTACTCCGTGTTTCACATTTCAATGTCGATCAAACTTCGTTCCATATTCAACTGAAGCTGAATGCGTCCGGTTGACCAGTTGTCGGATGCGATCTATTCGTATGTCTTAAACAGTAAACGGATATTGAAGTATAAAAGTTTCAAACAATGTTTAATATTTTCGCGCTAAAAGTACCAGTGAGTTGAACAATCAACTCAGAGAGAAAAGTACTAATTTCTGGTTAATACGAAAGTTAATCACAGGAAATATTAACTCGCTCTGAGCTGATTTAATTTCGGTTGAGTTTTATTCAGATTTCTGAGTTTTGAAAGACCTAATTCCGAGCACGGACTTCCGACTGGATTCAACTCATTCTCAGTTAAAATCAGCTCACTGGAATTTACAGCGGAGGATTTATTCTCAAAAATTACCCAACAATTAAACCAAACTAAATGTAGCTAAGGCCGGTCTAGGCACTTAACCCACGCAGTGTTATAAAGCCTTTTTGATCTTTGCCCAATGTCTAAGACAAAGACTAGACATTGATTATTAAGTACAGGTTGATTATAGCCCAAAAGCTATGGTAAAGATTATATTTTACCATAGCTGTATAAAGTAACGTAGCTTAATGCTAAAAAATCCAAGCGCGTCATAATACGCTAGCTATGTCATTATTGAATAATAAAAATCAAGCGACCTGCACTGTAAATTTCAGTGAATTGATTTTAACTCAAAACGAGTTGAATCCACTCAGAAGAGTGAGCTCTGAATTACGGTGTTTCAGAACTCAGAATTGCAAATTGTTTGCACTCATTCTGAGTTAATTAATCAACTCATCCGCAAATAAATTAGCGTAGAGTGAATTAATATTTACTTTTGTTACTCAGAAATAACCACGAATAACTAATTCTCTCTCTGAGATGATTAATCAACTCATTGGAATTTACAGTGTGCTGCGAAATATTGGGTTGCTATTTTTAGACCTCTGATGACCAGTATATATTGTACCTAACTGCAGAAAAAATTATTTTGAGTATATCGAACATGTACCTAACACCAATCCACGTCGCCGTCCCAGTTACTGTTGAATAAATATTTTCGTTTGAATATAGGCAAGATTTTATTTTGAATAATTAATTTTCAAGATTATCTATTAAGAAAATACACTGCAAAACATGGTGAGTAAATTGACTCTCTCCGAAATAGGCTCTACGGGACTACACAAACTGAGTCAAATTCGACTCTACCGGAGTCAAATGCGACTTACTAATTCACACGTTTGACTCTGGCGGATTCCAATTTGACTTTGTTTATGTAGTGCCGTAGAGACTATTTCGGATAAAGCCAATTTGACTCACCATTTTTGCAGTGTATACTACAAATACTTATCATCAGCACAACAGCTGTCCTGGTTTGACTCTGGTAGAGTCGAATTTGACTCAGTTTATGTAGTCCCGTAGAGTCTATTTCGGATAGAGCCAATTTGACTCACCATTTTTTGCAGTGTATACAACAAATACTTGTTATTAGCACAACAACAGCTGCCCTGGTTTGAATAGTCGTTTATTATGAAGCGTAGACAAAATTAATGGTTAAACTTTAAACCAATTTAAATCTGTAATTTTTAGGTCAACTGGTTCGAAACGACGACCCGGAGCTGAAACAAGCGTTCAAATGCGTTCAAGGAAACTGTTTTTCCTGTTCTCAACTGAAATGCATCCCGTCAGATTTGATTTTTGAGACCAAAAAGCAGTGTGAAAACAGCTGTGATGAAGGTAAAGTCTTAAACAATTCTATTTAACGTACACCCTACTGTAGAAAATAATAAATGAGGCAAATGTATAGAACAGGGTCGTAACAGTAGTATTGAGGCAAGACAAATAAGTTTAGAAATGCGACGTCGTCCGGCACCGTTCGCATCACAAGTATAGCGCCACTGTTAAGTGTGGCGGCATGCTTTTTATGACGTCCGACAGCGTCCGTCGCCGTCCATCAACATCCGGTGTTGCCCAGCACCGCACCGTAACTCAATTGTGTTGGCGCATGGCACAGCGTATCAATTTGCAACGCCGTCGGGGGCCGTTCCGCTCCGGACGGCGTTGCACTTTAAGTAGTGTACTACCGAGTCGCGGTATACGATGGCGTAGCTGATGTCTCACACTACAGTAAACTTTACTGCAGCTCTAAGGGTGGCGTTATACATTTTAAAATTTTTACTGTCAGCGGTCGCTGCACGTCGTCGTGTGTCGCCGTAAGCGACGGACGGCTACGCACAGCGCCGCACCACAAGTATAGCGCCACCCTCAGGTGAAAAAAATTTTTGGACAAAACGCACGGTGACGAACAATGGCGTACTGCATATACAGCGCAACCCTGACGGTGGCGTACTGCATATACAGCGCAACGCTGAGGGTGGCGTACTGCATATACAGCGCAACCCTGAGGGTGGCGTACTGCATATACAGCGCAACCCTGAGGGTGGCGTACTGAATATACAGCGCAACCCGACGAACACTGGCGTACTGCATATACAGCGCAACCCTGACGGTGGCGTACTGCATATACAGCGCAACCCTGAGGGTGGCGTACTGCATATACAGCGCAACCCTGAGGGTGGCGTACTGCATATACAGCGCAACCCTGAGTGTGGCGTACTGCATATACAGCGCAACCTTGAGGGTGGCGTACTGCATATACAAAGATCAGGGGCGGAGAGTTTACTGTGGTACTAGAATAGAGTAAGCATAAGCTTTAGACTTATTTTTTGCTTGGCTAAGGCTTAGGCTTAGGCTTAGAAATATGCTCATTCTTGTGCTTAGGTTTTGGCTTAGGCTTAGGCTTAGGCTTAGGCTTAGGAATATGCTTATGGGCGGGGCGCGGGCGGCGGCAATACTGTTCGTCGTCTTGGGGATTCTCGCTGCCAAATTCCCCCGAACCCCAAAAAGATCTACCCACGACCCACCCGTTTCACACACCTGAAGTCAAACCAGTATATTAAAGATCGCTGGTGATTTGCGCTTTAACGAAGTTTTGCGATACAGCTTCAATGAATTTTACAAATGAAATTTGACTAGAAACAACTAAATTTCAAACCCAGCTAAATAAAGCATGGACTGTACCTGACCAGAAATAAAACAGACAATAGCGTAGGTTTTCCATACCTTAAAAGTTTACCGCCGGCAAAAATTATAAACATTTTACCCGCGTGATAAAAATCTTTAATACCCTATGGTATACCCGCGCCTCAAATTCTTTACCCGACCCACGTTTACTTGCGGGTACGCTCGGGTCACCGCGGGTAATGTCCCACTATGCACGGTACCGAAAACTATAGCACAACCATTTTTACCTTATGTTCCGACTCCTTTCGGACAGTGTCTGAACAATTAATAGTGTCTACGTACCGCATAAAATTGTACCAGGCGTTTTCGAATTTCCAGTGCTTTTATAGCTACGAAATCTAAAGTCTACTATCAGTGTCCATCTATCAAAAAGTGTCGTAAATGTCGGCATCCGTGGTGCTTGGCGGATATTGCTACGTTTGATACGTTTGAACAGTGTATACAGTCTGACCAATGCAATAACGGAAGTAAAATTGAAATTTTAAACTTTAAATTTAATCAAAATTTATTATTTATTAAGAAATTTGGGTAAATGTAAACAACTGGGTCGGAATAGTATTATAAGCATATTTCTACGCCTAAGCCTAAGCGTAACAATGAACATATTCTCAAGTTTAAGCTTAAGCCTAAGATTAAGCCTAAACCTAAGCCTATGCGTAAGTCTAAGCAAAACGTAAGGATGAGTTTATTCCAAAGCGTAAGCCTAAGCCTAAGCCTAACCAAGCAAAAATATAGTCTAAAGCTTAAGCTTACTCCATTGCAGTCCCACAGAAAAACGTTCCGCCCCTGATATTTACATGGGCCGAAATTTGATACAAGTCCGGTGTGCAGTCCAGAGCCCACATTCTCAAATGTGTGTAGCACCTACCACCAGTTTGTTATATACCCTGTAACTTTGGGGATAGCGCATGGTTTGGTTTGGAATTCAGCACATTGTTCGCGTTTTGATTTGCCCTTCTTCTGTCGCAATTCTAAGATCTGCAATTACAGATGTTCGTCGGTTTGAAAACCTATCGCTAAAGCCCTATTCACGTGCAAGTTTTTGCTGCGAAAATTTGCAGCTGCAAATTGCACGTAGAATTTGTATTTTTTTCATCAGCCAATGAGAAAGCGGCTGCAATAATTTCAATGAACTTGCATGTTTATTCACACACGTGAACGAAATTCCCAGCTTTGATGTTTAATGAATTATTTGCAGCTGCAAGTTTTTCGAATGGGATTTTGGAAAAAATTGCAAGTGCAAGTTGCACCTGCAAGTTCTCGCAGCAAAAAATCGTTAGGCCCTAGCTTAATATTTTAGATGTCAGATGAAATAGAATATATTCATCAGCGAACGAGTCAAAAGCTTTCAGCTTTAAAATTTCGAAATTTATATAAATTTTACTTATTGGTCTGGTGGCCCATGTTACTTTATTAAGAGGCGTCCAGGTTTCTGGTGGGTCCATAAAACAGTAGGTTTAGATTCTAGGCTACATTTTTTTGCTTAGGCATAGGCTTAGGAATAAATTTTTGCAACGCTTTAGGCTTGGGCTTAGGAATACGCTTTTGCAACGCTTAGGCTTAGGCTTAGGCTTAGGAACACACTTTTGCAACGCTTAGGCTTAAGCTTAGGCTTAGGCTTAGGAATACACTTAATCAGCAGATACGCCCCTTACATTGGCCGGTTATGAAGCAATGTTTTCTTTAGAATGAAATTATTCATAAGATATACGTTTTTATGCTTAATTTGCAATTTATCAAAAATCTATTTCAGATCCGTTATTCTTTGAACTTAGCGACAAAATTCGCGGAACATCAAATGGATGTAAGCTTAACTTACAGTAATATTTGCTCAGTGACAAATTGGGCCAATGTACAGAACAGGGACGTAACAGTAGTATAAGCATATTCGTAACCCTAATCCTAAGTCTAGAGCTTATGGGCTACAAATTGTGACAAAAATCAATTTAACTTATTATATTATGGGTCAGACGATGCGCATAGCAATAGGTTTTATGCTGAGATACTGCTTTTGAGTTAAAGTACAAGTTTTAGGCGTCCATTAAACTTTAGATTATTTTTTGCTTAGGCTTAGGATTAGGAATATACATATACTACTGTTACGCCCACACTGGTCATAATTCTTTTGGATTGTAGTTTGTTGTGCTATCATTATTTACATAAAATGACATAGAAATGCACAAAAAATCAGATGAAACAGTGTCCAAAATACGTATGGTGAGCAGTGGCAAATCCAGGATCTCAAAATGGGGGGGGGGCAAAATTTTACAGGTAATAAACTTATTTTTGACCCATACTATAGTGACCCAAATAAGAGGGGGACCCCATTTTGAGTCCCAATTAATAGGAGTCCGTATTCCTAATAAGAGTCCGTAAGCGGATAGAGTCCTTAAACCATTGTTAGAGTTCATAAATGTCTATTATCCCTAATTGTAGCGCATAAATGTCTCAAGGGCCAAACAAAGGTGAGTTCGAAACTTTAAGCGTGGTTATAGTATTGTGTATAAAACAGAGAAATAAACAGCGTAGAACAGCAATTGACACTATATAATTTTTGTCAGATGCTGTTGGGGGGGGCACGGCCGGGGTGGCCCACTATGGATCCGCCATTGATGGTGAGCGTTTCATCTATTAAAATTGTATCGGTTTTAGTATGCGCACAGCGTTCATCTCGGCTACTTGCAATAAGCGAGACTCAGTCCAACTCAAGCAACGATCCTTTTATTCCCAAATGTGACGAGAGAGGAAACTATCAAATGCGTCAGTGTCATCCAGTGACTAAATTTTGCTGGTGCGTCTATGCATCCACCGGTGAAACTATACCAGGCTCTTTTGTTGCGGCAGCAAACAAAATGCCTGATTGCAAAACGATTCGAGGTAATTTTCCTACCGCAGTATCCACTTAAACTTTTTCACCAGCAAAATGGTCAATTTATAGAACAGGGCCGTGACAGTGGCATTAGTATATTGGCACATGTTACTTTAAGGGGCGTCCCGGTTTCTGGTGGGACTATAAAATAGTAGGTTTAGATTGTAGAATACGGTTTTTCGCTTAGGCTCAGGCTTAGGCTTAGGCTTAGGAATTCGTTTTTGCAACGCTTAGGCTTAGGCTTTAAGGCTTAGGAATACGCTTAATCTACTGTTACGCCCCTTAAATTAACATTGGCTAGTATATTTCTAAATCCTAAGTATAAGCCTAAAGCGTAAGACTTATCTTATACGTTAGTCTTTGTCTAATGGGTCATCCACGTTATACTGTCTACGCTACTGTAAAAAATTGTCCCCACTTACGAGCCCCTCACTTTGTAGTTGTAGTGTTACTATATGACATGTCCAAATATCACCCATATCCTGTATAGACCTTCCAGACAACTCGCATACCCTCTAAACAGCCTATGCTTTGTCACATTGCCGTCCATACCCATGCTACACTGTCGATGCGTCATATGAAGGACAACTGTTTTGTCCCGAGTCTGTCAGAACAGACTCTGTTTAGTCATCTAAAGAGTCTGTTTCAAGGGACTCTGTTTTACAGAGTCTGTCTGAAGGGACTATTGTAGAGCTTAATATTGAGTATGCCGCAACCACGGGCGAAAGAAAAGTGCAACTGCCGTTGGGCTTGGTGTGCGACGTTAAAGGGTTCCCACTCGCCCGTCCTCCCCTGGGGGACAACAGTGTAGGGTTCCGGAGCTATATATTTACACCCCAGCCGCCGCCCCCCCCCACACCCGGCCCGACAAAGTTTGTTTTAGACAGGGACACCGGGGTTTAACTTTCTGGTATACCAGAGTTATTATATTCTAACCTGCTCTGCTTGAATGGGGCGGGACGTTCTCTTACAGGTTACCTTTTACCGGCAAAAACCTTCCTGCCCCCTCTTTTAAAAATTACTGGTTGCAGTTAATTTTTAAGAAAGCAAATTTTTTAGAACACTGCAACGTTTTTAAAACAAGCCCTGGTTACGGGCTGTGGACTGTCAACAAGCTCTTTTTCGGACGTCCCGATGTCAGACACTGTGTCCAGACAGTGTCTAATTTGTCCTTAGTCCCTTCGAAGGGACTACTGCCAAAACAAACTAGCTAGGTACACCTTGTGTAAAGTCTTAACATCGTAAGAACAATGTCGTTTTTTCCAGCCCTTGAAACCAGGGGTGTGGACAATTTTTTACAGTAGCGTAGACAGTATTACGTGGATGACCCATAACCTTAGCGTAAGACTTTGTAAAAATAGTCTAAAGCTTAAGCTTACTTTATTGCAGTACCGCAGAAAAACGTTCCGCTTTGATCTTTACATAGGCCGGCTCAGGGCATCGGTCACAATAAAATGCCACCGAAAACACGATAAGGTAGGGTTAGAATGTGTCAATTTTCAAAATTGTCATGAGTTAGCCCTACCATAACACTTGTCACAGCCTTACCGTAAAACGTTCCAACACTGTAAATTGCCGTTAGTTGATTTTAATTCAGAATGAGTTGAGTCCACTCAGACACCTGAGTTTTTAATTCGGTCTTTCACATCTCAGAATTCGGAATTGACTGAACGCATTCTGAGTTAATTAATCAACTCATCTGGAATGAAATCCGCTCATATCTCAGTCCCAATTTTGCCCATACCCTAGAAAATTTTCAACCTTAAGTCACCAAAAACGCTTTGTAGGCCAATCCTGAAACATGTTTAGCGTCCTTCTAGCAAAATGAGCTGGCTATGGGCTTGTAGACCAACAAATATGCGTTCATACGAGATTATATTTTCCGGCATAAATGAAATCCTGTCTTTCAGGGTCACTGTACTGGTCGTGTCAGCGAAACGTTAAAACTGCACAGAGCCAATGTGTGTCGTGCGATATTGCAATTGCTACTAATTGCACAAAGTTTGCTGCGTCGACGCTGTACGAATCAAGAATTGAATGCATTCAAGCGTCACAGTGTGAATTTTAGGAGTCAAGACATTGGTGGTGGGAACTTGTTTAGTTGCCTATACACCAGTGTTTACTCTTTCATTCTTAGGGTATACTATGAGCAACTATAAATAGGAGCAATATAGACACTGTGAACAGTGTTTAAACAATTCTAAAATATATGCGCAGTGCACAATCTCCACAAGACGTGAGTGCCCCCTCGGGCTCCAGCGTCAAACTGCTATAGCTCAGCGGGCGTCGTAGACGGCTCGCATCCGCGCTTCTGGGGATCGAATCTTACCTTAAAATTAATGAAATTGAAATTATTTATGTGAGAAGGGGTTAATGGAAAAATTCTCATTTAGTATCTTTAATCTCATAGAAGGCGAAAGTTCTCAGCCGCAGTATTTATATAATATTCCAGTTTCACACGCTTAAGTTTTGTCTCAAGCTATTGTCTTAGGCTCCAGCCTTAGGGTTGGGCTGTACTTTTGTTGACGTTCGGCGCCGATCGTCACCCGTACGGCACCGTCCGTCACAATGCATCACCGTAGGGCACCGTCCGTCGCCGTGCGTCACCCGTACGGCACCGTCCGTCACAATGCATCACCGTAGGGCACCGTCCGTCGCCGTGCGTCACCCGTACGGCACCGTCCGTCACAATGCATCACCGTAGGGCACCGTCCGTCGCCGTGCGTCACCCGTACGGCGCCGTACGGCGTCGTCCATCACCGCGCGCTATGGTACGCAAATAACTCACGTACAATAACGAATGGTACGAACGGTGGCGGACGGCGCCGTTCGAACGACGCGCAGTGACGGACGGCACCGTACGGACGCCGGACATTAAGCATAGCGCAACCCTTAGGTTTTAGGCATAGGCTTAGGTTTGTTGTGGCTGGGAGAATTTATGTGAGAAGAAGAAAATACGTACCGGTTAGAGCAGACAGCCTGCAATTTCTTTGAACCGCAATCGTGGTCGTCATCAGGAGTTTAGAGTATATAACCCGTGCTCTACTTGACAAATTCTAAATCCTGTTGCCAAAGAGGGTCCATATACCTTTTACGAGAGTGCTGTATAAACTTAAATATACTAATAGACTTTAGACTATACTTTGCTTCGGTTTTGGCTTAGTTAGTGTACAGTTACAGTTAAAGTTAAACTAAGGCCTAACGACAAATGTAATGAACAGGGCCGTTATAGTAGTGTATAAGACATATTCCTAAGCCTTAGACTAAGCCTAAGCCTAAGCCTAAGCGTAAGACTGAGTTTATTCTTAACCCTAAACCTAAGCCTAAGCCAAGCAAGAAATTAGTCTAAAGCTTAAAAGTTTACTCTATGGCAGTCCAGCAGAAAAACGTTCCGTTGCTGATCTTTACATGGGTCGGTTTGCCTTAGAAATAGGCTTTAGACTACTACAATGGGTATCGTGTATATGAACGAAAACTTTAAGCTCAACAGTGTTTTAATAAGCTTCGTTTTACCGTTTTACTGTTAGATTCATGGCACTAAAGACAACTACTAAAATTCAGCAAAGGTGCCAGTACTGAAATTCATTTAAAACACAACTAAAATTTCAGTTTGGATTTTTAAGGCTTTGTCGCTTGTATTTATATAAACTACGAAAAATTCAAATTTTATAACCAAAGCTAACTGCTTTTGTAATTTACATTACCACTGCATCCCAGTGAGTTGATTTTAACTCAGAAGAATGAGTTGAATCCCTCAGTCTGAGTTAGGACTTTGCAGAACTTAGAATTCTGAGTCGAGTCAATAAAACTCAATCTATGGCTCGTTATTGCAGTGACTGGCTATACCGCAGCAACTGCTTTTGATTGGTTTACAAATAATCACCTGAATGTCGAGGAACCTTTGCTACAGAGGGTGGTAAACTGGTTATCTATTGTCTGACCAATCAGGGACCTTTGCTACGGTGGCTAGCCACTGCAAATTTGTACCACGGCTAGCCATATTGGCGATATGACTAAATTAGTGTCGTGTCTACTACATATGCGATAAACGGAAACGGACAGCGATAGAAATAACAAAGATGTTGAAGTATATATAAATATATGCTTTAGATTTGTTCGAGTGCAATTGAGGCATGCAAATATTCACTGGACTCATTGATTCATCGTTGCAACAAACGGGGCGTATCCGCCCCTTGGTCCATGTAAAGATCAGGAGTGGAACGTTTTTTGTGGGACTAGAAAAGAGTAAGCTTAAGCTTTAGACTAATTTTTTGCTTGGCTTAGACTTCGGCTTCGGGTTAGGCTTAGGAATATGTTCATTCCTTATGCTCAGGCTTAGGCTTAGGCTTTATTAGGCTTAAGAATATGCTCATTCTTACGCTTAGGCTTAGGCTTAGGCTTTAGAATATGCTCATTCTTACGCTTAGGCTTAGGCTTAGGCTTTAGAATATGCTCATTCTTACGCTTAGGCTTACGCTAAGGCTTAGGAATATGCTTATAATACTGTTCCGCTCCTGTTCTTTACATTGGCCTGTCCCTTAAAGGTGCCACAACAATTGACTTGCACCGAAGTCAAGCAGCAGAAATCCTTCAAATATACAAAATGGCATCAAACTCAGCGGCTGATCTATAAAAAAATTAACAGCGGATAAAAGCTGACCAGCAAATTTGAGTGATAAGCCAAACGCAATTTTAGTACTAAATTTTAAGACAAAAACTTGAAGGAACTGAAATCCCGTCGAGTTAATCATGGTTATTCCTTTTGTTGGTTTATTGCTAAAGCATCAATGAAGAGCAATTAAAACAGGTTCGAAACTCGATTGCCAGCCCAAGAAAGGTTGTTTATCGTCGACGAACCGGCCAATATAAAGACCAGGGGCGGAACAGTATTATAAGCATATTCCTAAGCCTAAGCCTAAGCCTAAGCGTACTAATGAGCATATTCCTAAGCCTAAACCTAAGCCTTAAGCCTTAGCCTAAGCGTACTAATGATCATATTCCTAAGCCTAAACCTAAGCCTTAAGCCTAAGCCTAAGCGTACTAATGAGCATATTCCTAAGCCTGAACCTAAGCCTTAAGCCTAAGCCTAAGCCTAAGCGTACTAATGAGCATATTCCTAAGCCTAAACCTAAGCCGTAAGCCTAAGCCTAAGCGTAAGAATGAGCATATTCCTAAGCCTAAACCTAAGCCTTAAGCCTAAGCCTAAGCGTAAGAATGAGCGTATTCCTAAGCCTAAACCTAAGCCTTAAGCCTAAGCCTAAGCGTAAGAATGAGCGTATTCCTAAGCCTAAACCTAAGCCTTAAGCCTAAGCCTAAGCGTAAGAATGAGCGTATTCCTAAGCCTAAACCTAAGCCTTAAGCCTAAGCCTAAGCGTAAGAATGAGCATATTCCTAAGCCTAAACCTAAGCCTTAAGCCTAAGCCTAAGCGTAAGAATGAGCGTATTCCTAAGCCTAAACCTAAGCCTTAAGCCTAAGCCTAAGCGTAAGAATGAGCGTATTCCTAAGCCTAAACCTAAGCCTTAAGCCTAAGCCTAAGCGTAAGAATGAGCATATTCCTAAGCCTAAACCTAAGCCTAAGCGTAAGAATAAGCATATTCCTAAGCCTAAACCTAAGCCGTAAGCCTAAGCCTAAGCGTAAGAATGAGCATATTCCTTAGCCTAAACCTAAGCCTAAGCCTAAGCGTAAGAATGAGCATATTCCTAAGCCTAAACCTAAGCCTTAAGCCTAAGCCTAAGCGTAAGAATGAGCATATTCCTGCCTAAGCCTAAGCCTAAACCAAGCACAAAAATTTGTCTAAAGCTTAAGCTTTACTCTACTGCAGTCTCACAGAAAAACGTTCCGTCCCTGATCTTTACATAGACACCACTCTATGCATGTTTGTTCTGCTGCTGTATTCTTGATGAATTTCGAACAAAAAGCTGTTGTCATAGCAAACGCACATGGATTATAGACAACTAAACAAAATAGCTTATTAATTTTTACGATCTATAAATTTTAAACAGAATGGCTGAAAAATAGCTGTAAAGGCACAAACGTAATGGGAGCGCAAATAGATTTTGAACGTTATTCCCCACCCAGGGGCCGATCCAAAAATTTCTCACGGAGGGATAGCTAATAGTTTTATGAAACACAATTTTTACGGTATGCTATATATGTGCCAATATTGTGAGCGGCAGGTAGGCGATCTTACCTGCAAAAAAATTCTGACGACCAGGCGGTGTACGCCTTTTTCGCCACCTATGGACCCGCTGGTGTACCTGCCTGTCTAAAAGTCGCCGACTAGAAAAGGTACATTCACAATTTTTCGACCGATAGCGAACGTTTTGAGTTTGGAAATTTTACAGATTAACTGGATGTAAAGATCAGGGGCGGAACGTTTTTCTGTGGGACTGCAATAGAGTAAAGCTTAAGCTTTAGACTAATTTTTTTGCTTGGCTTACGCTTTGGCTTATGGTTAGGAA